>SNQJ01S0070224.1:8953-47763 GCA_010110895.2 Picea sitchensis | reverse complement strand
ACGTAGCCCACACTGGGTGAACCACATAAATCTGTGTCTCTCTTGTATTGTGTGTCTTCTGTGTTTTGTTTCTGCATTTGTTTTATTTTATTGCTCCGCGGTCCTGTTTTTATAACAGATATATGAATGAATGTTAGATTTGATATATAAGATGCTTAGTGCTTGATCTGTTGAATCTAACCTATATTTCTATGCCTAGGTACTTAATCATAATTAGTATAAGTATTCACTGCGATGCTCTGCACTATCTACGAAGTACCATATGGGTTAATCATTGATGAAGAATCTATGCTAAGTTCCCTATAAAAGATATAATCACAGATCAGTGTCCCAGCTAAGGTTGCAGACATCTAAGTCCTACAACCACCCCTGCCTCTACCTCGGGTGAGACTTCATCTTCTTCACAGGTGTTTCCGAAAGGGCCGATAGTTAGGGTTTTGTTGGTACGCTCTTGAGCGTTGAACCCTGGGTCTGCCCCTATGCCAACACCCATCAAATCGGGGTTTTTATTTTCTTCCATCATAAACTTATTATAGAATTCCAATGTAAATTTACCTTTTTAAGTCATCTCTCACCGTTGATCGAGAGGGAATATTCCCCAACGATGAATTTTTGTTGTAATGTGAATGGTGGTTTCCCTGAGTTGAGTCCATTAAAGCTACATATGAAGTCAAACCATTCTCCTCTGATAAATATATCTCTAATTTCCAGTATAGCTTCGAACAGTTCAAGCCCTGTTGGATCTATTATGTTCAATTTCCAACGTTCTCGGGGTGACACCATTATTGTTGTGGGGTATTCTACCCTACGGACTAACAAGCTAGGGCTTTAAACTTGTACGCAGATCATGACCCTTCATAAGCTACCTTTAACCTTCTACCCTGAATCTAAACCCCTTTTCTTTAAACAAACAAGGGAAGAACTAACCATACCCCACCTAAACCCTTTTCTTAAACAAACAAGTGGGAAGAACTACAACCTTTTATCGACGGTTGGATGGAAGCCCTCCGCTGAGCTTTTATCTCCTTGCTGCAGCTGCTCCTTCCAAAAGCCGCATCCCGCATCCAAACAAACTTTGTATACGCATTGTTTTAATTAGGGGTTAGAGGATTAAACACAAATCACATAAAACATATAAGACTCCATCGTATTTGGATGGGAAAAGTATCTTTGTATTGATCTCAATATGAACCAATCTTGGCACGATTTTTAGACCGGCCACCACCCCTCATCTCGTCCTCCTTGTCCTCCAACTACTTTGCTTGAATTTTCCTAAAGATTGAGGAAAGGCTAAAGCATACAAGAAATTGACTTGGCTATTTTGGCGGAGTTTCTTTGCTATGATCTTTTCCTTCTTGAATAGTACCCATACCCCTCATTTTATAGGCTGGTAGCGGAGCTAGTTTTTGGCGTAATCCCCTACCATGCAGCTTTGGCTGGGAGTTCCAAGCTTAACTCCAATAAAAGCTCTTCGTCTCGTGGGCAGAAAATTTCCTTGATTTTTTGTTTATCTAGGTAAACGCCAATGGATAGCCCGTGGTCACCGCGTGAAGCCAACAAGCGTCCAACATGCCTGAGGTTAGGCGCCGGTTGCCGGATTTAATTGGTTTTTGAGGTTTTGTTCAAAAGAGTGGATTTGGCTAGGAAGATAAGGAGTTGGCCCTGGAGGCCGTAAGCCCTGTGGTGCATTTAGGTTATAATAGATGCCCCCTAATGTGTGAGGTCGATGAGCATCCGATGGTCGAAATACATTACCAATCTTTACCAATCAGTACAGATTGTCAATGAGTGAGCCCAAGAACTGTGAATCAAGAGGTGCCATCCTAAAAATAACAAATGTCTCACCGAGGCGGCATACCCGTAGTTCTGGATAAAATAGAACACATGGCTACCATCAAATACAATCAGATAATTCGCGTCATATATAACCATATAAAGTGTAGCCAATGGTGAATAGTACATAGCGGATCTACATCTCAAATAAAAAATATATATGTAAAGTGATCCAGTTCGTAGTCGAGCAAGGTCCGATGGTTGAGATGAGGACTTGAAAGCTCGAGCAACAACTTCAAAATATTCAAAACTCGAGTAGGAGTGTAAGATGAGTGTAATGACTGCGACACCTGTGAGGTCTTCGACCATGGACAAAATCTTGATGATCAGACTTTGAAGGCTTCCTTGTTTGAAATCAAGGACTTGATTGGACTTTTGGGGTGGCAGGGCATGAGGATAAGAGATAAACTACAGAAGGGCTGACTTAGGCTGAGTAAAACTCCCTTTGGACAATAGCATGACAAGTGATAAGATCCTCGTGCAGCATATCCGTTAATCATAAGTCTACAAAGCAGAGGCAACGCGAAACTCTCCATATGTTTGGAAGAGTAACCAAATGGTGGAGGACACAACTCAATATATAGTGAGCAAAGCTTCCTAAGGTCGTACCACATCCTAATTTTGATGGAATCAAACGATTGTGTGTTTATCCATACACTCATAATGTCAGCCAATAAAGAAAATACTTTTCCCATCCCCTTTTGGGTATATTTGATTTCTTTGTTCTTTGAATATTTTGAAAAGAATAAAGGAATATTATGTTACAAGTTGGAGGAACGAGCATAGAAAACATGTGCTCGCAGGCACAAGGACAAGACTGATGTTCTAGGAAATGATACTCCTGAAAACTTCCCAAATTGGCCAAAGGTGTTAAGACGAAAAAACCACTACTAAGATGATGGTAAAGGATGCAAGTGCGGTTGATAAAACACACACAATGGTAACGCCCTTCTCGATGTAAGTTTTCTAACGAGCCCATAGAAGGTAAGCTTGGTGATTTTTTCATTTTTAGAGAGTCGAAAAAACATAAAAGGAAACTCCATTAGTAAATCTTTTTCATTGGTAGTCTAGTCGGTTCAAAAGGGGTAACCAGCAATCATCAGACGTCAATTCAAAACCATTTTAACGAGTGTGACAAGGACAAGATCACTCTACTATTTTTTCAATTTTAAGGAGTTCCAAAAGATTAACTATGGACTCCATCGAGAATGTTCTTCTAGACCGCTGAGAGTGTGAAAGAATAAGGTCACCGAAAATCTTTTCACCTTTAGGGAGTCTCAAAAGAGCTTAACCATGGACTCCCTAGGGGTTCCTTTTCCGTAAATTTAGTCCCCAGTCCAAAAGGAATAAAATCTTACCCAGGATACTCTTCTAAAGAATTGGAATTAAATAGAGTATTCCTTTGTTCGTGCAGTTGACCATCTGGACCGAAAAGAGGTAAACTACCGCCGGAAAAACATGACTTCAAATTTCAGTATAACAAGCGTGAAAGGCCACAAAATCGCTCAACAATATTTTCAATTCTAAGGAGTCTAAAAAGAGATTAAAAGGAGACCCATTTAAGGAATGTTCCGACTAGTTTAGAAAGTGTGAAGAAACAAGGTCACTCGACAATCTTTTCATCTTAAGGAGTCTAAAAAGGGCTACTTCTAAAAGGAGACCCATAATGGTTACTTTTCTCAACTAATCCGGACGAGATCGAAAAAGCATAAATACGCCTCGCCGGATGTTTCTTTTGGGTCTCAAAGCGAGCTTGAAAAAAAACAAAGGTAGTCCATGATCGACACTTTGTGGTCGATGTCGCACGCCTGTAAGACCGTGCAAAACATCAATGGAATTCTTTAAAAGATCGCTAAATCTTTATCTCCCTCGGGGAGCAATCCACGCACATTTTCCATGCCAGTTTCGAGATATTGATAGTATCGCTTCGTTGATCTCCATATTGCCCTCTCAGCCAGAACATCCCATGGAAGCAGAGAGAGGTCGGGACACGACTGACCTTCCGTCATGGTGATAGTGAATTCTCCCCCCTCGATTCGGTGTAACTCTAGAAGGAAATACTGAAGGATCTATGATGAAGATCATCCTGAGGTCTGGCTATTTGTCCTGGACCGCCATTGTCGATTAGCTTCATTAGAAGGCAAGACTAAATTCCAATCTAATTCAAATCGCGAAGATAACTCGTTCTATATTCTCGGCAGTGGATCCAAATCTCATGCGGGAATCGGATCGGAGTATCAAGTTTCATAAAGAGTACGCTTACTCGCTATCATTAAGGGTGTGGGCCACCGCGTTCCACATCCATCGTGGTTGATAGGGAAGGAAGAGTCCACGTGATCCCCGAAGTGTCAAGTAAACTATTTAAACATGGAAAATCTCTTGTGGTGAGCTCCATATAAACTCTTCGACATCGCCTTTGAGGTGAGGTGGTAATCAAGGTACCTATCAAATATGCGGCACAAACCAACTCCTACGTTGACGACACCGCTTGAGGATTATCTACCATGGAACCGTGGATGCCCCTGGCCGGGTTAGGTCGAGAAGGACAATCATCAGGCCGGTCACTATCCAACCCTGGAAAAAGTAAGACTCTGAAAACTGTAGCGACTACCGCCTTCATTGCATAAGTCAAACTATGACCCAATAATAGATTGTAGTCGATGGGTGAATCAACTGTAATTTTACCGGGACGACACGGCCCTCCCAACTGCATCGGCAAAGAAGGAATGATGCCATGTGCTCAGAAAGAACTAATTTACTCCAACGCATGAGGGAGAGTAGGTGACGGAGACACTTCAGGTTGACCAATGGCTTTCCAAAGATGCTAACAACATAACGCAAGTTCGCCTCTTTGTTCACCAACGGTGGAAGATTTTTCGTGTAAAAGTTTTCGTGGGTGAGCCACTACCATCTGAAATGCGACGCGGTAAGGAAAAACGAGGTTTCAAGTCACCGTATCTAACATGATGGTACCGGGTTACAAGTCTCGGTAGAGCCTAAAGTAGCCAACAAGGCTTTCCTCTGGCAGGGCAACTCTTGAGGACCTCCAAAGCATATAGCACAAGGGGTTTGGATAAATCTTCCACCACAAAGCAGTTCTGGGTGGCCCTTGCATTATGTATTATGATAGCCCTCTTGAACGACCTTTAATGTGCAGGCACGTTGTTTCACCAACGCCTTCTTTAATCTAGTAGGAAGAGATGGGATCTTGTCTCTTTGCCCTTCCTGTGAGCACTATTTTGCTATAATCGCGGGAGCTCTATTCATATGAAAGAATCACTTTTCACCCTATATAATGCTCACCATAGATGAATTGTTTGGTGCGCCATGGTTTCCCCTTCGCCACTTGCGTAGGCTTGAGTTAAATTTTTCCCATGCTGAAAAGTGTGGTTAGTCAACACGGCTTGTTGTTGCTCGTGACAAACTTCTGGGTCCCTGCAAGTCGAGGGCATAGGTGGGTTGTATCTTCTGCCACATAAGCGTAACGGATACCGCCTCTCTTTCTCTCGCGGTTCCCTCGCCGCCATTAATATTTGGTTTTTTATCCTCTTGCGTTGTTTTTCTTCCCTCGTGCGCTGTTATTGGTTTTGGGTTAGTCATCCAGACGGAGTGTACCGGACGCTTGATTAGGAGGAGTACAAAAGAAGTAGTCCGGCTGGCTGGCCGAAGTTTTATAGATAACCGCCGCAATTGTTTTGTCAATTGCTCGCAGGCTTTGGTTTCAGCCGAACCAACGATACCATCGGCATGTGGTCCGCTCTCTATTCTGGTTTTGTCCAATCGATCGTGGTGCATCCGGCAGATGTTGTACAATAGACCAGAATAAGAATAGATAAGCTCAAACTCCTGCTAATCCCTCATATGATGCATCCTCCTCGAGAAACCGAAGTTGGCGACGCCTTTTGGATAAATCAAGGAACTAAAGACTTAAGGAACCACTCTACAGAATGCCGGTGGGATGGGTACCTTGATAAGACTCTTTTGGCATCTCCATTCTTGAATGTTATCTGAGATATGGTCCTCTTTTATCTTCTTGAATTTGGCCAGCAATTCTGTGCTAGCGTTGTATCTCAGAGGTAACTGGAAATGGTCAGGGAAGGCCATCGCCATTTCACCAAAAGAAGAATATCATCGGGTGGAACTATCAAGTCGGCGTACCATTCGGCAAAGACTCCCAATAAGAGGCGCTAGAAACAACGAATTGGACGGGAGTCATGTTTCAAAGAGTTAGATGAGCACCACAAGTGGAAAGTGTTCACGTGATCACCCGGATCTTCACAGAAGCTTTAAATTTAACTCTCTTTGGGATGTCCGGTATAACTTCATGGGTATAGAGGCCAACGTGGATCGTGATAAATGGGGTCATTCAACAAACTCGTCAAATCTGGAAAGTGTAACGCCACCAAGAATGGTAGTTTAGGTTGTCGGCCATAGTCGTGGATAAAAGTGGGTCCCCGAGTTTGACCGGGTACCGCCGCCGGAAAGTTTACGTCAGTCTCGCTTTGTAGAAATTCATGGCCTCGGACCAAAGATATGGTTTTCATTTGAGAGCATTACTTCATCATTGATTCCCAGGCGAAGGGAATATAGATGTTGGGCATTCATCGTGTTTTGAGGACTTTGGGAAGGATCCCCCCATGCCGGTCCCGAGGGGAAAGGCATAGAAGTTCATCCGAGGTTCCAAATGGTTGGTAGGGAAAGAGTTACCCCGCAATCCATATCCCGTGAGGGATGGAATGGATCCCAGCCGAAGTTCCGTCCCGCATATGTGCCCCGCCAGAATAGCACCGTCACAGTAAACCGGCCCAAAAATGAGTGTGCCCCTAGATGGGAAAGTAGCAGATGTGAAAGTGTTATTACCAAACGCCTCTGCTCCAACAAATGGTGACGAACCTACCCACGAGTTTATGAAAGTGTTCCGCATCCCTCGCTCCGACTTGTATGTAGGTTGCCCGACGCACCAGCCGGCGATCCACCGAAGGGGACTAAGGAGAATATGACCTCAGTGAAAGCGCTGAAAGGATGTATCGCCCTTAAGTTGACCTTTGGTGCAGGGAGCCGCCTCGCCTCTGCACCCAAAGTCCGGAAAGTGGATGAAGTGAGTGCATGACTAAAATCAACTAGGCATACCGTATGAAATGGAGCTCGGTCGCATCTGGTGTGTAAAGAGTGTGGTCAGCCGGTGGATAGCCGGTCGGGTCCATCAGGTTTAATGAAGTTAAGGGTCAGACCATGGTGGCTCCAGACCGCCGACAAAGGCGTTAGGAGAAGCTTCTCTTGTGGTAACAACAATGTGCGATGGGAATGGAAGAAGTCCCAGCTGAAGTGATTTGTTCCATAACTAGGTTAAGCACTGATAGGCGTTCGTAAAATTGAATTGGCACAATAATGTCCGCCCAAGAATCAACATTTGAGGTTTCAACCAATCCAATATTGGCGATCGATTCCTCGGTGGGTTGTTCGGGATCAAAAGCCCCGCTATCAAAGACCCCTGATGGTTCAGCTCGCTTCAATGGTATGGGTGGCTCCAAAGATAACCTATGGCGTGCCCAAAAGCCTTCGTGATCCAGCGAGATCTAATCCTCCATCATGTGAGAAGATTCAAGACACTCGCTTTAAGGTACGTACGCTAACAAACAAGTATTCGACGCGACTAAAAGAAAGTCCCTAGAAGATAAATCAAGCAAGCACTATATTAGTAGGAAGAAATCAGCTATCGTATCCAACACTAGAGTACCTTGCATCGCAAGTGAAACTGGAATATCGAAGTACCTCCGCCGGGTCTACTTCAGAAGCGTTGGTTCGATATTCCGCCCTAGGTACCGCCATACCGGCAAATACCCTCGTATGTCCCTAGAAAAGATTGGCAACCAGTTTGCCAGCACACGAACAGTCACAAGGCGGGTACAGTCAAAAGTCGAGTAGACCACAATGAGTAGGGTATCAAGTCCAAAACCTACCAAGGATATTGAGAGCAAGTAGTTCCGGAAGATTAATGAGGACCCTCGAACGGGATTCGGTGACCCACGGTTCGCGGAAAATGCTAACCATTTTAAATCCCCAAGCCCTCTATATGTGTGTTCTCCACAACGCTCGTCCAGCTTTGGAGGGGTTATTCCCGCCAATTTTCCCCACGCTGACCTCGTTTACCCCGCCTTAGAGGGGGGTCCCAATAAATTTCTCGTGAACCGGACTTCTACACTCCCTATTGCATCTAATGTTTGGTCGGTGGCCTTTGATAATTTACTTAACCTATCCAAGGTCCTTATCTTTAAGCTACATAGTGTATGCACCCTACAAAACAAAAAGTCTACTCTGATTTTATTTACGCTGTTTTGGCCGGGATTTTAAATCAAGCAGCGGAAGTGAACCCGATGGTGTGTAAAAAGACCAAAGCAAAATGAACAAAAATGTTTGGAAACAAAAACTTTTGATAAAATGCAAAACTAGCAACTCTTCAATGAAAGACTTCTTTTATTTTCGAAATTACTAAGATTTTACTACATAAAATCTTAGTAAATATGAAAAAAAAAAAAAAAAAAAAAAAAAAAAAAAAAAAAAAAACTTATGCAAAACAAACTTCTTCCTAGCTAATCGACGTCAGCCACAATCCCAAAACCAAGAAGCAAAATAAAACCGGAATGTTTTTTATCATTAAAATAACACAACAAGGAAAAATGATGACAAGAACAAACCAAGAGAATAAAGAAAACTCTGGCTTAAAGCATCGCATCGCAAACTTAATCGGGAGCACAAATGTGAAAAAGCAATCAAGACAGCACCCATTCTAACACTTGCCTAAAACCATGAAACAAATATTCTCTTTCTTTCTATCAAAAATCTAATAATAACAAACAATAAGCTATAGAAATGCCCAGCTCCGCCGACCGTGTTCTGCACCTGCATCTCGAGGAGCTCTTCTCACCACAGAGGGGATGACTACCCCACCCAAGTCAAGAGTTTGACCGCTCCGCGACTGCCACTAAGACAACATCGCAAACATCGCATACGAGCTTCTATACGCTGTAGTACTTCCAAGGGTTGGGGCCTAACAGTCAATCAGAGATAAAAAGCTGAGATAAAATCACACACAGACGGTCTAGTCCTGTGCCTGCATTGACAACCAAAGTTTCTAAAAGGATTAGATGCTATCACTTCAATGTAGTGCCAAGATTTGCAAAAGAAACCATGTAAAAACAACACAATGTACTACCTAAACACAAGACAATAAACCAATCACACCTGCATGTGATCCGTGAACTCGGTGAAAGATAAACTCGAAGAGGGACTCTTCTTAAGCTTCCCTGGCTCTACACGCTATTGGAAACCACTACGCTAGGCATTCACGCAGTCGTCGATGAGTTAGGGCACGGATTATTGACGCTGCAGTCTTTTGGCAAAGCCACGTACCTCTCACAGGTATCTCGTGACTAAATGTCAAGTGTCATTCAAGGAAGACCGGTATTGATAACTAGGTTCCCCGCTAGCATTGACCTAATTGTAAAACAAAAAATAAACAAAGAAGAAGTAGGATCTACTTCTTTGAACTACCCAAAGATCTTTAACCAAATCTAGAAACCCTAAGAGCAAGAAAATTCCCCAAAGGAGTCGCCAATTCTGTTGTGGGTATTCCCACCCCACGGATCTCAACAAGCTAGGGCTTTAAACTTGTAAGCAGATCATGACCCTTCATAAGCTACTTAACCTCTACCCAAATCTAAAACCCTTTCAAAGTAAAATATGAGAAGAATCAACTAACCTTTATCGACCTGGCTGAAGTAGATCCTCCTTTGAGCTTTAATCCCTGTCAAGCCCTTCCAAAAATCTTTCCTGCGATCAAGACAAAACTAGGCATGCATGCTACTCCATCTACTAGAGGGTTAGAGATTAAAACATGCATAGATAAGACTCCATGTATATTTGGACGAAAGTATCTTTTCATTAATCTCAATATGAATCAACTTACAATGACACCATCAGACTGCCCACCACTGAACACTGACCGGGTTCTCCTCTTCCCTTTCCTCCAACTGCTTTTGCTTGAATTCTCCTAAAGTTTGAGGAAAATCTAAAGGGTTGGAACAAAATGGACTTGGTACTCTTTAAGTATTTTACCATGTTTTTTCCTTTCTTGAATAATACCCCTACACCTCCTTTTATAAGCTGAAGGAGCTAGGGTTTTGGTTGAACTCTCAGCCATGCATGGTTGGGCGTTCCAGTTAACTGACCAAAAAGCTCTTCGGTCCTATGAAACTTCCCTCATTTTTTGCTTTGTTAGGTAAACACAAGCTATATTAGGCCTGCCAGCGTTCAAACTCATTTTGTAAGAGGCATGCCAGCATTCCAACGCACCCAATGATAGGTTAGGGCGTGGGTTGCTTGATTTAAGTGGTTTTGAGGTTTTGTCTATCATGGCTTTGGCTAGGAAGAGGCATGAGTTGGCCTGATGCCAGGTAAGCCTGTGTGGTGCATTTTAGGGTTATAACAATTATGATCTAGCGGATTTTGCTGAGAATAGTGGGAACAAGTATCTATTATTTTGGGTTCATAAAAGGACTGAAATAATAACTACACCAAACCCTGCAATGATAATTTCTCTAGGCTCAAACATGCACGATTTTAACATAATCGTGCAATGATAGTTGAACATGGAAAAAAATGTGCACAATATCGAGTGTAAAGGAAGATGTGATCACATTTTGGGTGCCAATGCACCATTATTTGAACTTTTCAATATTTTTTATAATGTTAAAACTCATACAATAACGCATGTCTACTATTTGCAAGGGGGGAATTCTTGAAATCAATACATTTTTACATCAATATGCATAAGTTATCCTTTTTGCAATCCAGTAGTGACATAACAATGGTGATGTGACTTATTTAATTCAACTCATGACTTGAATTGACCTTATAAAGAGCAAGGAACTAATAAAAAAAAAAAAAGGATGACAAAAAAATATTGAAATGACTCAACACACCATGAAGAAAAACTAATTTGAAGCTAGGTTGACATATGGATGAGATGATTGGAGGAATGGAAGGAAGAGGTTTAGACCTAATATTTAACATCATATCTGACTGGGAGTAGAACCTCCCTATGAGGTGCTATGAACAACAATTGGTGTGCCTTAGTACTTTCATTTCTTCCACCAATCACTTTACTCCCTTTACCAGCCCTGTTACGTGTCTTATTTCAACTAAAAATCAAATATGCAACTATACCCCAGTTTCTTTATTGGGTTATGGAGTCTTTTATTCAATCTAAACTACTAAATCAAACTGGAATTCAAAACAACTATGTACAAAATGAACCACCTTTTGTTCATCAGGAAAATTAATGCTTCAAGAAGCACCCATTTACTGGGCTTCCAAAGATCTTAGTATCATCCATTTTTTGCAATATAAAGGTATTGCTATCAAGAACCTTGGCCACTTTTAAAGGAATAAACCAAAGGTTATCAAACCTACCTTGCTTGGGTTTTTCCTCCCTCCTATCATCCCCCCTCAACACCATATCACTCGCTTGAAAAGTATCTTTTTTGGTTTTTCTGTCAAAAGATGGCTTGACCTTGCTTTGGTAAACCTCAGTATTTTCATTTAATTATTACCTCCTTTGTTGAACTTCAATAATATGAAAAGTACTTCTTTGGATGTCATTAGGCTTCTCCACTTCCTCTTGGAAAAATTTCAACACTGGTATACCAAGATGGATTTGAAAAACATCATCCACCCAATAGAATAGTTGAAATTGAGAGGTACCCAGTGAATTCTTGGTCCTAATCCTATCATCCCACAAGGCATACTTCAGTTTGGAATCCCATTATTTTTTATTTTCTTCTATTAGTTTTTGGATGATCCCAATGAGGTTTTTATTTGATGACTCTACCAACCCATTCCCCTGTGGGTAATATGGTGTAGAGTGTGTCAATATAATGTTGTAATTCCCACAAAAATCAATCATATCCTTGGACTTGAATGCATGAGTTTTGTATGTTTTACTAGTTTCCTAGGGAATCCAAACCTGGAAAATATGTTTGTCTCCAAAAATTTCATGATCAACTTGTCAGTAGCATTCCTGGTAGGAGCAACTTCAATCCACTTTGTAAAGTAACCGATGGCAGTTAGGATCCACTTGTGATGTCCACTGGAGGGTGGGTTTATCTCACCTATGAAATCTAGGTCCCATTGTTGAAATGGGCCGCTAGAAGTAATGGGTTTCAAGGGTAGTGAGATCAATTTTTGCTTTCCAACAAATTTCGGACACTCTTCACAAGTTCTTACCATGGAAAACACATCATAAAATATGGTAGGCTAGTAGTATCCATCCCTTATAACATTGAGGGTTGTGGATTTCCAATGACGGTTCCCTCCAAAAAAACCTCTATGCATATCTATTATAACCTATTTTGACTCATCTTCATCTAGACACTTCAACAAAATACCAATAGGGTCTTTCCAATATAAATTCCAGTTTAAAAAGTAGAATTTTATAGCCTTCAATTTAAGAGACCTAGTTTTAGATTTTTCCAACTCTGGTGGGCATTCTAGGTGTTGTAAAAAATAAATGATATCTTTATACTAGTGTGAAATAAAATACTTATCTAGTACCTTCATGGTCTTATTCTCATCTTGTACCAGTGGAGCATCTGACTGGATGAAGGTGTGGTGTAATTCGAGTGCTTTGCAATTCAAATCAGATAACAATTTTTCAAGGCCTTCTCCCTTGATCATCTTAGTGGGATTTATGTGTAGGTCAAATTCCAAAATTTTGAAAATCCACTTGCTCCTCTTCCCCTCATTGTCTATATGGACAACATATCCTTCACATTTCTTCTAGGAACATAAGTTGTTATGATGGACTACAGAACATAAACCCTGAATGAATTCAAAGCTTTCACCAAGACATAATCCTACTTCTCCAATATTTTATATTTCAAATAAGAATCCTTGAGTTCTTTTCTAAAGAAGTAAATGGGATGTTCATTCCCATCTTCATTATTTTTCATCAGTACAACAACAATAGTCTCCTTAGAGGAAAAAGAGAAAATCAAGAATTCTTTGGAATAATCAAGACTAACCAGAACATAGGCTTCAATAAGAGCATGCTTTATCTTTTGGAAGGACGATATTGCTTCATGTTTCTATTTAATGTCAGCATCCATTTTCATATTTTTAGTAATAGACCTAATGATGTTGGAAACTTTTGGTACAAATCACCTTAATAAAAAAAAATCCTATAAAATATTGTATGGCCTTTTTATTTTGGGGGATGCCAATTTTTTGAATGGAATATACCCTTTTCGGCTCTATATTTGTCCCCCCTAAAGATATAATGTGGCCTAGGATCTTTCCTTCTAACATAGAAAAATGGTATTTTTGGGGATTTGAAGAGATTCCATACCTTCTTCATTTTTGAAAGATTTGCTCCAAGTGTTATAGATGCTCATCATAATATTTTGAGAATATGGTGATGTCATCAAGATAAATAACCATGAAATTTTCCTTTTCACCCACAAATGCAATGTCCATGGCCCTATGAAAGGTTTCTGCTGCATTCATTAGGACAAAGGGATCTTTTTCATACATGAATGTGCCCCATGGGGTGGTGAAGGCATTTTTTTTCTTTGTCTTCTTCAAGTAATGCTATTTGGTTGTATCCAGAATAGCCATCCAACATGGAAATTCTATGGGAACCTACTACACTTTGAAAAATATGGTCCATCTTAGGAAATTGATAGTTGTCTTTCAACGAACACCTATTTAGGTTTCTAAAGTCCACACATAAGTGTATTTCTCCACTCTTTTTCCTATCAGGCACCAAGTTGGCTACCCAATATGAATATCTTAGGGGAACAATGATTTTGGCATCGAGCATCCTTTTTAATTATTTTTCAATAATAGACATTAGAAGAGGGTTAAATTGTCTAATTTTATACCTAAATGGATTTGATCCCACCTTCAAATGAATCTTATGTTGAATTATGTTAGTATCAAATGTCTTCAAGTCCTCATAAGACCATGCAAAAATATCAACAAAATTTTTCATAAGGATGAAATAACTATCTCTCTACTCATCTATCAATGTTATGGATATCTTGACAAATTTGGGATCTGCAACTATCCCAATGTTGCATTCTACAACCTCTTGTTCCTAACTTTTAATGACAACTTTCTTGGAGACATCATTGCTGTCAAAAAGCCTCTCCATTGGGACTAAGCCCCTTGGAATATGATTTGTTTTAAAATCCACAAGGTTGTGACCGACCACCTTGTTTAGAAAAGGAGGTTCTTACTAATTTTTTGTTTCATCTTCCTCGTTCTCTTGATCTATGGAGATATTTTAGAATTTCTCAATGGTTTGTAGATATATCTTGAGCTCCAGATCTTCACTAAAAACCTTCCAGTACTTAACATTGTCTGGTATAGTTGTTCCATCCCTAACCTCCACCTCATATTTAAAATTTGTACCAATGGGAGGCCTGAAGGTACTAACAAAAAAAGTTAAAGAGTTTTCCATTTTATTAGCATCTATGGGGACAAAGGAAATATTGAAAGCTAGAAACAAATTGTCAACTATGTCCGATACCTCATTTTTGTACTGTCTTGGTTGTGCTAAATTCACATGCAGATTCTTCTTGAACTGTAGTGTTGCATCATCCTGTCTTGGTGTACTCCTTGTCGCCATTATATTCTTTATGTATACCTTTTTCTTCCAGGATACTACAACACAATGGTTATGACTATGTCAATATGTACATGGAATTATTCTTTTTATAAGTTCCATGAACCTAGTATATTCTTCATTAAAGGTAGGTGAAGGATATTTATACCTTTCGACCATTTTACCTTTATTTTTCAACTCATTGTTCATGTCACTGTTGGCTTGAGATTCTTACTTTCCTTTATGAGTTTGAATCGATGTCGGTTTCAGTTCTTGAAGTCGATCCCAACAATGGTCAAAATCATGTCTGAACTTCTGACAATGTTTACAACAAACCATTGGATTGTTGTCATCAATAGACTCTTCTGTGTATCCCAATCCTTCATGGAGTGGTTTCTCTCACACCTCGATAGGATTAGCTCTACCTTTCCCATGCTTTCCAAGACCTTGTCCTTTCATGTAGCCAAACTTGGATAACATCTTCATACCAATTCATTTGGTATGCCTTTCAAAAGTGTCAATATCTTGATCTCCTAGCTCAAGTTCCTGATTATCTATAGGAGAAGTTCAAGTATACTAAGTACTTTCCGCTAGAGAGGAAACTATGCCCATGGACTCCCCTAGTGACTGCTCCTTAACTGGAGTGGCGGGAGTATATGAATCCTCCTCATATGATTTCCCATGGAATGGATGAATTTCATCATCCTTTATAGGAATCGAAATCCTAACAGAAGGAATTCTTCCAACTGGTATTTTTTTGTTGCTAACACCAATGTTCACAGCCTTTCATTGTCTTCTTCGAGGATTTGTACCAATCTTCTCAGCCCAAYATTTTCTCACTGAATCTATTGATTGATATCCTCGAGTTCCGAKATTCTATCTCTCTTCAATATTCTCCCCATGCTTATTCACAATTACTACAATATAKTCAACCTGCTCTGATACCACTTGATCTAAAATCGGTACTTAGTAATTTACACCTTGACTTCAATTTTAATAAGATATTTTATTACAATACATGAAAATTATATAAGAGGTAAAAAAAAATTTAAAGAATGTGTTAGCACTAGAAGTCACCTTCAGATTGTATTGAAGGTAATCCCAATACCCATTAGTTTATATGTCACAATGAATAATTTTAAAAAGGTCAAATGGGCACAGACTTAGGATAATATCGTTTTAACTCAGAAAATTGGACCAACATGCACAAGAAGTTGAGGTATTGATCAACTTCATTCAGTAATTTGTAGTAAATGTGAATAGGAGGAAGAACTGGTGAGGAGCATGAACAAGACTGCTATGGGCATCAGGCTTTCCAATAGCTTGGAGAAGAAAAACACAGACCCAAGATCACTTTTAAGTTCAGGTTTTAGACATTGAGATATGTCTAAAAAACACAGTTACAACAACACGATGATTAAACCTTCCTCATGATGCTACTACAACAACCCGACTGGATCCTCCATGCCTGAGCTATTCAGTGTAAGAGGGAAAAATATAGCAACAGGGGATGACTAAAAATGGTCACGTTACTCTTGTAATCAAACCTGCATCACAACATCAAAACAACCCTCAACTGGATATTCCATGCCCGAGTGTCTTAGAAAAACTATTACAAAAGATGGAAAGAGGATGACTTAGATTAAACAAGAAGTCTCAAATCAAAATACATAACCAGAGAACCATAGCTTCATAAAAAATTTACAATACGTGAGCCTTTCTCAACCATCGACCTTAACAAAATATCAAAAGTACATATTTATACTCAAGATTGAATACAACCACCAGAGGAGTGATTGAGTCATGCATTGAAGGATTTACATCGGATCTTTCTCTGCAGACTGTGCATGCAAATCTCTGTCAGACACAAGATTTTCCATCTAAACCTTCTATGTCAGACTGTGCATGCAGTTCTCTGTTGGACATGAGCTCAGATTTGCCATCCCTTTATGGATTTCCATTTATGGAGAGATACGATGTCTCAACCACCTCCTTCTCTTTCATTAACTACCTGCATCGGGATTAGGATGGGCCTGAGTCAACTTGGCACTTGGAAAACATGTTGGTCGCACTCTGAATATCTTCCACCTGTTCTTTGATGGACCTTTGCAGAGAGAATTGGCAGGAAGACGTGGAGGAAGGTAAGGGAGAGTGGTCAAGGCGATGGAACAAACTCACATGGAACAATGAGAAAATGATGGCCAGGTGGAAGGAAGTGGGTGGAAGTATCTGGGGATGTGTGGGCATTAGTAAGTAGGAGATGAGGTGTAAAGGAACGAGGGTGATGTGGAAAAGGGAGAGGACATGGAGGTAGAGGGGAGTGATGAGTCAGGGGTAAATGATGATAACGATTGAAGGGAGATGAAGTGGGAGTGGAAGATAGATGTCGAGAGATGAGAGGGGGGAGAAGTGACAGTGGATAGGGACAGGCGTGTGGTCAGGCGAGTGGAGGACAGGTTTCAGTGGGAACGAGGGTGGTAAAGGAAGGCAGTATGGCNATGTAGAGGAGACATGTAGCGAAGGTCCCACGCCATAAAACCACCAATTCTAACCCCCCCTGGTTAAATGAAAAAAGGATGGGGGGATCTGAGTTGGTGTTTTTTATCGTAGATTTGAGCATGCCTCACTCAGCCATTGAGATCTTTGATCTCCTTAGCCACCAACTCAGATCCCCCCCCCCTTTAAAAGAAGAAAGGTCGGGGGGGGGTCTGATATCCACTGCCAGACGTTGATTTGGGTGCACCTTGATCAACCGCAGAGATGAGTGCATTTTTTAGCCACAATGTGCCAAAGCATCAAAATTCCC
Organism: Picea sitchensis; assembly: GCA_010110895.2. Lineage (NCBI taxonomy): Eukaryota > Viridiplantae > Streptophyta > Pinopsida > Pinales > Pinaceae > Picea > Picea sitchensis. Next base: position 30,460 of record SNQJ01S0070224.1, on the reverse strand, counting down.
AAGAACTTAGGGTATAAAATATATGGTGGGTCACGTTAAGCCCCTTTTCTTCATTTTCCACCAAGGGGTTATTTCCTAAGGAAAAACCCCATTGTATAAAAAATATGTGCTAATAGAATGAATAATCAAATGTGCAAATATATAATTGGATCAAAAAATAAGAATCAAACCATCAACAAAATAGAACACTAGAATTTGATAACGGAGTTTGACACAATTTTTCTATGTCTTTAGTGGGGGAGGATTCTTTATTAAAATTGAATGCTTAAGAATATACATCAAAATTACATAATTTATGTCTCTGACTGACTTAGTTGTATTATGATCTATCTCAGGAACCCTATGCAACCTATNGACACAATTTTTCTATGTCTTTAGTGGGGGAGGATTCTTTATTAAAATTGAATGCTTAAGAATATACATCAAAATTACATAATTTATGTCTCTGACTGACTTAGTTGTATTATGATCTATCTCAGGAACCCTATGCAACCTATGAAATTGAAAAAGGTGGAGTAGAACTCTCGAAAATGCCCTCCAAAGCTCAACTACTCTTTTAGCTTCAATGCATAAGACAACTTGGCCTTCACAAATTATTCTTCAATTTTCTCCAATATTATTTCTTAAAATTCTTCAAATCCTTGTTTTATATAGCCATGAGGTAGAGGGATCAACTCCCAACAACCCACCTCTTGTGGCACTCAATTTGGCATAATATCCACCAAGATATGGCCAAAAAGGCCTAACAAGGCTAAAATTAATTAAATCCCTTCTAATAAGGTTTAAAAATACACTTGGGAAACCAAATTAGGTGTGCACCCCCTTTCTTTCGGCTCTTGGTCATATGGAGGGCCATGTGGCCAAGTGTCAGGCCCCCAAATGGCGTTGCGCACTGGTTCGGCTCCTGGTCCTCTGGGCTAGTGATGTGGCCAAGTCCTGGTCGGTCGGGATAGCCCCTAAAACTTTGCCACCATGAACTTTAAATAAATATGTGTCCATATGATTAACAAGAACCACATATATCCCAATCGGTGCGCCATATTTGGTGAAATAATTGGCATGCAGATAACTCAGGGGTTTGATTCTTGCGGATATGGAAACCAAATTTTTACCTAACCCATATTGGCCTTATCTGGCATGCCATGTGCCCTGTGATTGGACCACGTGTCACACCCTGACTAGCTCATACAACCCAGACAACTGCATAGACACCGACCAATCATCCTACATAGTCAACATCGTATGCCACACATCATGCTAGAGACTACCACCTGTCGCCACGTCACTGCCACACATCAAGAAGTCACTGGGCCATGTCATTGTATGGATTTCCACGTCAGCTTCCATACAACGCCATGTGTCAACTTTTGTATTGGTCCAACTTGACCTTGAAAATTCCAAATTCTCTTGCCACATGGCATGTACTAGTGTTTCCACGTGTCCTGCTGACATGATCATGATGTCTTGCTAATGTGATATTCAACCTACCATGCTGACGTACTATTGATGTCAGTAGTACGTGCTATCAACTTGACTTTGAATTTTTGCATGTTTGACCTAAAATTTTGATCGTGATAACTTCTCCATACGAAGTCCATTTTCGAAAAATAATATACTTTTGAAATCGGCACGTCGAGCACTACGCAATGGAGTTGGTTTCATCTGAATATGAGAATTTCATTTTTTTGTCCTTTTTTTATCCATTTGGATCAATGTGGGATACCATAATAGTAATGGAAATAAACTAATTATAGAAATATGTATACCAATATATGATCTATTACATGAATGGTTCCATAATGGATGATCATGATTCCAAGAAAATTTACCTTTTCCGCACATGGTAGAAGCACCTTTTTATCGCTTAAATGGAAACATGGATATCTTGAGCATACAAACTCAAATTTTGAATCCAGAAAATGTGTGATGAAGATAAGAATGAGGAATACGCCATGAAATTATAATAGTTCAAAATGTTTATTTCTCTATTATCATTTTTTTATTAATCCAAGAGAGGGAAAATATAGATGACCAATTTTGGTCAACAATTGGCTCCAACTGCAGGACAGTGACCCCATGTGGGTTGTTGATAACACCAAAATATCAAGACTAGTTTCCATCTCCATTGGGCTAGTCATATTCTAAATATATTCCTGTAATTCGTTTTCTTTCATTGAGTTATCTTAGTAACTTCCTTATTGTACAAAATTGAACTTAAGGAACAAGATATGTACATACATGATCTACCTAACCTATCTTACTTGGAATAAAAAAGGGAACCTTAGTTATAGGTAGAATTCTAATGGATCCATTCAAGCATTGATCATATTTTTGGAATGAACTCCATCATTATGGAACATATTGAAACTTTTACCAATGAGTTAGGGGCACTCTCAATGTCTACTGGAGAAAAATTGAACTAGGTGTGCTGAAAAATTCATTGCACTTTTTGGCCAACAATTCTCTGGAACCATAATTAAATGAATTCAATTCTTCGCTTCTCAAGAATATTGTTTTCTTTTATTGGATGAATATTTTCCAATCATAACATTCTTTCATATTTATCCTTATTTCCAACTACTTCCAAGGTTCTTGATTTATCAATAATATCTTGAAACAACTCTTCCTTCATGTAAAGGCAATATTGCTCATTATTCTTCTCAAGATTCATTTCTTCCACCGATTGTTCTTGCTAGCAAGGATCTTGAGTATTTTAATCATCTATTGCAAGCATAGAATATTCTCGTGCATTTGGTGGAGGTTCCTTGATTTCATTGTCAAATTTACTGCTTCAAATATCTTCATATGGAGTATAGAGGAGGCTGAAATTTTCTTCTTGTAAATTGGAATTTTCATCTTCATTTTTAGCAATATGACTTGAATGAAAAAAGTCGTCCAATATTTGATTAGATTCTTCTTCAAAATTAGTCACTTCGTTATCTTGCTTCCATGTGGGAGAGTGTAGGTGGGAGGCAACATTTAAAGCATCAACAAAAACATATGAATGCATTCTTGGGATGAAATGTTCTACAAATAAATATTATAACACATCCCAGATGGTAATGGAGTTAGGTATTAATGAGCTATACCATTCAATATCACTCCCTCACATATTTTGTAAGAATAATCTACATGTAGCATTATCTTCAATGAGGTTGAAATCATGACATGTACTTTTAAAATTAAACAAGTGTTTCTCTGCATCTTCTGAAGCATCCCTAAAGAATGTATAAATTTTTTCAATAGAAATAGCAAGCATTTTAAAATCTAGTTCTAGTAGATTTAAAGGGGGTTTATGAAATCGCCTCCTTATTTGGGTATTTCTCCCTTTTGTTGATTTTTGTAGAGTCATTGATGGGTTTGATGAAGAATTTAAAGGACCATCATGAAATGAATGAAATTCTTCATTTCAAGTCTTTCTAATGGAGTTTCCAGGGAGTTCATTTTCCGAATCTTTGGTGTTTCTTGGGTCTTTTTGAAATTATAAAAAATGTGCAACATCTTTGAATAATCCTTTTATAAATCCCTTGCATTTAAAACAAGCAACAATTTTCCCAAATCTTCTTTTCAAAACTTTGAACCATGGAGATTCTGGTTCTTCAATCTAATCGGAAGCATGGAATCAAATATCTTATAAATAAATGTTTCCCTAGTCTGGTCACCAAAAATGTTGACATTTTAATCTATCGAGACTGAAATGGAAACCTCATGAGGAAATGAATCCATCTGCATTTTTAGAGAGGTGGTACTACTCTTTGGCTAAAAGATATATCTTTGATATCTTGGATTAGGAGAATTCTAAAGAAAAAAACCCTAGATATTTATTGCTTGGATTTATTCAAACAAATGGTTCTTCAATAACCTATTCTTATATTTATGTGCAACAAGAAGTATTTTAACAATTGAAAATATTGAAGGAGGCATTCAACATCATAATTTCTTTGTGACAAACATCACATGCACAATCTTCTTATTCATATATAAATGCATCCATATCCTTTTCACAAGAAAAAGGAGAGGATGATTTAATCATCTCAAATAATTTTAAATGAGTACTACTCTAAATATCAAAAGAGAATTTGATAGATCAATTTCAAATATCTCATACTTAAGACTCAAATTTATAAGATACAATTGAAATCAACTTCGAAGTGATTCTTTGTGGAGTTTTATTCATGAAAAATATTCTTCATTACAAAATCTCTGATAGACATCTATATGGCTCTAAATACTCCATGATCATACAAGAAAAGTTTTTTTAAGAATACAAGAATAACACTCAAGAACTCAACCTTCTACCCAATTCATATATTCAAGCATAAAGCTATGAGAAATGATGTAGAAGAATAGAAAGAGTGGAGAACATGGAGATATATTTTCATTGATCAGAATCTTGGATGTATATTCATGGTTGTACCTTATTCTTCCTTTGATATTATTCCCTTCTCCCTTTCAGAATTATGATTCTGGAACCCTTGATGAAACACTTATTTTCTTTAAAAATTATATCCTCTAACTACTTGGGTAGTTAGGGTTTTCCCTTTCTTGAATTTCCCATACACTTTTCTTCTTTAATTATTCCCTTTAATTAATACTTCATTAATAACCCATTAATAAATTTACATCATTAGTATTCTAATATTTCAAATGGGTCCTTTTCCTTTTTTAATAAAAGTTTTTATATAAACTTTTATTTTCAAAATTTAATTAGTTTCCCTTTGAAATAAGGGGACTGTGTTTTAATTTTCTAGAAGTGATAATCAAATTTTCAACCATGTAAATCACTTCATATGTGATCTTAATCATCTTATATTTCCAACTATATAATATTTTCCCAAATCCGTCGCCCGGATCTCAAGATATGAGCTCGTGAAGTTGAGTTGTCACGCAGACCCATTAAAACTAAAGTTGATTGATATTTCAATTTCTATGTAAAATGTGGCCACTTTCAAGCTTTCAAACTTATACCATCATATTCTACGTCGAAATACCTTTCCAAACAGTATACATTTTTCATGATTATGACACCTGGAGCTCATGTTATGGCTTCTGAAAAATTATGACTCATAAACCGTCGATCAAAATTGATGGACTAATGTGGGCCCTTGATCAAATTTCATTTTTCTCCATGAAAAATCGACTTTTTTATTTATATAAATTATCCCAAATGCATGGGAGTGTTTGGTATACAATGGCATATATTTTTAAGTGTAACATACACTTAACAAGAAACATAATGAGAGAAGAGAAGACATTGGCCCTTTAAGGGATTGACCTCCCTTAGAAAATTAAATAATAAAATATAATTTTACATGCCAAGTCAAACTCCACTTGGCATGATAAGAAATTGATTTCTCCCCCTACATCTAAGTAAGGAACCTACATAAAATGTCTTCCACCATGGGTACAACCATGTTTCTTCGTAATAACATGCCACATGTCTCCAATAATCAAATGCCATGTGTCATAATGTGTCATAATTTCATTGGATACCAAATATAACCAATAATACACATCCATATGTCACCAATAAGAACATGCCACGTGTCTCCATCCATGATCTTACATCTGGCACCAATACTAATATGCCACGTGATCCAATTGTGGGCTTCCACTTGTCCTATTTTCATAGGTTTCTACATCCATGTGTCACCAATAAGAACATGCCACGTGTCTCCATCCATGATCTTCCATGTGTCACCAATAATAATATGCCACGTGATCTAATTGTGGGCTTCCACTTGTCATATTTTCATAGGTTTCCATGTGTAACAATCTCATTGGTTAGGAGTTTATATATGATGAAACTAAGGTTTGGATGTGAAGCTTAAGTGGGAAGGTAAATGAGAGGGGGGAGATATGGGAAGTTTAGGGGAGGGGAGAAATGATGGGAGTACGGGAGGTGAGGGGGTAAAAGTTAGTCTGAGAGTCTGATAAGGACTTAGAAAATTAAGTATGGAGTGGAGGGAAGTAAGGGAGAGTGGGTGTGGGTGAGTAGTTTAGTGTGGTAAGGAAATGAGTCTACCAATGAAGAAATTTAAATATATATATATATAAGTATGAAATGGGTCAAGGTAAGATTGTAGTGAGGTGGTGCGTGTAAGAAAAAAAAAAAAACTCAGTGTTGGGAGGTTATAAGATAGGAGAGAGGAGTAAGGTGAGGTGAAGTAAATAAAAACCATGGAGAATAGGAGAGATGTAGTATAAGAGAGGGGAATCAAGAAAAATTCTAAGTGTGGGATAAAAAAAGAGTAATGGAAATAAACTAAGTATAGAAATATGAATACCAAGAGATGATTCAAGAAATGAATGGTTTCATAATGAATGATCATGGTTCCAAGAAAATTTATTTTTTCCGCATATGGTAGAAGCATTTTTTTACCACTTAAACGCAAACCTAGATATCTTGAGCATACAAAATCATATTTTGAATCCGAAAAATGCATGGAGAAAATGAGACTGGGATATACACTATGAAATTGTAATATTTCAAAATTTTCCTTCCTCCAATATAATTTTTTTTATTAATCCAAGAGAAAGAAAATATAGATGACCAATTTTAGTCAACAATGGGTTTAGGGAGAGGAATAAAGGAGGGTGTTTTGGTTTGGGAGGAGAGAATATGTTGTTCTTCCTTGGCTCATTGAGTAGATTCCAACCATGTTCGAGGGCATGCCATGAGAACATGGGAAAGAATTTCATCTTTTAGGACACTGATAAAGCATTCCTAGAAGAAGGCATATTGCATGCCCTCTATTATGAAATCCAAGTGCTCAAAGGCGGCAATAAAGTCTTCCACTTTCCGAGAATTCTTCAACTTGGTCAAACAAACTAAATGGTGGGTTTCAAAGTCAAATAAATCATAAATATCTGCAAAAAACTGTGTCAAATAAGCATACCCTTGGTGTTCCTTTCAACGTCATTGCCACATTTTCTAGCGTTCCAGATCCAGATATAGGATACCATAATGAAGCTTGGCTAAATCATCATTAGTGCCATATAAAGAGAAATAATATTCCATTTGAGTGACCCAGCCTATGGGATATGAGGCATCAAATTTATTCACCTCAATTCTTTGAAGGCGTAGGTCTCGAGGAAGGTGGGTGGAATGAGGACCTTGGTAATGGGAAGAGTCATTGTCTTCTTGATAGGAAGGTTGTTTAGAAGAGGTAGGGTTCAAGGAGTGTCCCATCAATTGGTCGAGTGTGTCTTTGATGTATTTGATGTTGTCACATTGGTGCTAGAGTATGTGAACAAAGGAATTGATCTTGCTAATGTTGGAATTGAGAGTCTTGATGTCCTCCTTGTTTTGGAGGTTGTCGAAAATCAAGGTATTGAGTTATTGGGTGCAGGTGGTGTTGGGCACAGGCCAATTTTGAGGAAGAATCCAATTTTGGAAAGTAAAGTTTAAATTAGAAAATTACAGATGGAAGGAAAAGATGCACATGCAAGAAAAAGCCGCATGCAAAGGAGGAAAGCATGCAAGGTGCACATGCAAGAAAACCTAACCATATTAGGGATAGAGTTTTTGAAAGAGATTGTAAGGACTAATAAGCCACAAATAAGTATAAATAAGTACCTAGGAGGTCTAGGTCATGTTGAGCACTAAACACACCCTAAAAATCATATGTAAAATTTTTACTTTTTGGGTACCACTTGATCATTTACACTGTCTGATTCTACTTTAGTATGAATTTTTTTTCCTTTACTCATCATTTTGTTTTCCATTTAAGTATTTCAAGGTTTTCTTGAACATGTGAAAAACCATAACTTAGAATACTAACATTTTAATTAAATAATCGACAATCAAGACTTTTCCCCGACGTGCTTAAGTCGATCGGCGTCAGAAGATTAAGTATGAAAGGAAATCACCCAAGAGAACCAAGGTCGCTAAGCATCGATCTTTGTTGGGGTAGTCTAACAGAATTTGTTCTTCCACAACAAGAGTCACTAAAGGATAACACCGACGACTGATCCCTTTTGGCGTCGGTAAAAGGTGAAAAGAGTAAGCGTTAAACGAAAATGAAATGATATCGCCGATCACCAACTTCTGAAACATTGTCGGTATCGGGGGAATTTCGAGGATGATAATCTGCAAGGAAACCACGCGTTAGGTTTATTTCTGAAGGCCAGTCCTCGATACTTTTCGGCATCGATAGTCCCAAGTTATGCATAAAGCGCTCAAATTGAACAAAGTCCCAAGTCTGACCATCACTCGGAAGATGAGTTCCCGATTTTATTACCATGTATCTCGAGTCAGTGGGGCCACACTAGCACTGTACGATGAAGTCGATAAAACAACTCGGAGAAACAATAAGCACAAAATCATGGTTAACTTACAAGAATTTTGGACAAAGAAAATAGTAGATTCACACACAAAGATAAAAATTATGCATTCAACTACTATGACTAGAATCCTTTCGTCAAAATTTTGAGACTTTATATATTAGACTCCCATCAGCCTCAGTTTACATACAATAGACATTGTCTACACCTTTTGGCCAACCAACCTAGTTACATTGAAAACATGAAAATTTTCACAAAGAAGAAGGGGAAGACTATAAAAATTTTGCGCCACGTTTGAGAATACAAAACAAAGTCTTCCCATCATGCCTCTTCTATGCTCAAACTTTCTCCCCGGTTGCCTCGCGCTCCTGGAGGTGTTGTCATATTTTATCCTTCTAACACCCTTTGTGCTTCGTGCAACTACACTATCGTATCTTGTTCTTCCTGAAGCTATCACTTGAGCCAGGTTGTGTTCCCTTCATGACCTTGTGGCACTGACACCTCAAGGTTCTTTTCTGACGTAATTATCTATTCTCCTGTTAAGGTTCAACTATGGCAAGTTGTGCCTACTCCAGCTGTGGATTAGGTCCTCAGACATTAGAACCTGACGCTTTTGTCTTTCTCTCTCATCTCCTTCTCCCTCAACTTGTGGTTCTGACAGTCTCTAGCTAGATAACAAGCATTAGGAGCTCCTTGGTGGTTGATCGTGTGCACGACTCAATTGAGATTTGGATTTCCCCCCCGACTTTCTTATTTTTCCTGGGCCTTCCTCTCCTTTGTGGTATCTTTTGTTGAGGAAGCGTGGCTTCCAAATTTTTCCCTTCCAACATAACTTCTTCCAGATCGACCTCTGTACAAGGAGATACTCTCATTTCTGCATGAAGGTAGGAATCTCCCTTTGAAGCCTCGGGAACACTCGTTGCAAACAAGAACGAGTCCCAGGAATTTTGTGGCTCAAGCTTGGTGCTATGGATGCCTCACAGGACACGTCTTGTGTTTTGAGGAGTTCCCATGGTGTGACAACGTATCTACCTTATGCATGGGTGACTTGACAAAGGTCCAAAGAAAATAATTTGATCGAGTTGGGCTCACAAGACGAGTCAGTGCATAACCTCGACTAGTAAGTAAAACACATACAAAACATCTAGAATTTATAACGGAGCGAGCAATGAGTCGAAACGTGCCAGGGAACACTAAATTCCTTGCGATGAGATGTTTTAAAGGATTTTTGTGTCACTTATGCATGACAAGTATGATCTGGAGCATGTGAGATGCAGCCTAGAGGAGTTGTAGGGGACGTGTGGTACAATCACATCGATTTCTTTTTTAATTCCCCATCCTCCATAATGAGTTGATGATGGTTGATGCATTTGCTGATGTGACTCATGTTTGAGAAACGATCCTTGAACTAAAGCATTTAACGACTTACCTTATGAAAGTATCCGACTCTTTTGGAACTTACTCATACTTTCAGTACATGTTCATCTCTGACATCCTTTCTCGACCCCAAGGGACAACCAACCACTGGTGTGACTTTGACTCTCATGTTTTCCATACATGATATTTCATGCTATGGCATGCAGATGTAACCCACCCTAACTGAAGGAAAATGATGGTGCTAACAGAGACAATGCAAGTAATTCGAAGGGTTGAATAGATCATGTAAGTATCAAACAATCAGGCTTAGTGAGCTTTGCAGGTATGAACCCATTTGGATTCTTCATGCTTATGTCTTTACATATACTTTGTCAGGTATTTTTCTGTAAGAAATTTCTATACGATTTGAATTCCGATTGCAGAAAATATCCCTCCAACTATTGAGAAAAAAGATTTGTAACCTTGTTGAGGAATCTCAGAGAAACTAGGTTCGAAGATCAATAAGGTGATGAAGGATATAAAATTTCCTGAGTTTGACACATTTGACGATTCCATCAACTTGTGTAACATAGTCGAATCGCACTCCAAGCAAGATTATTCATGGGCCAAAAGACTAGAAAAGATGACTGACACAACGCTAGGATAGGTACAACAATTTATGGAACATCCAATTAACGCTTGGGCTACGCTTCAGCAGTTGAGTGCTAGTATGATCAAGTATCAGACGCATGTGGTGGAGATAAGAGAAGTTTACGCACTCTTGATGGAACAACATAGATTTCCATACGCCCAAACCTACGAGGAGTTTTTCATCAATTGGTTGGAGTATGAGAAAAGTCAGCCTTTCAAAGGGATATCCTAAGATGTTTGTTGGAAAATTGTTAGAAGAGAACGCCACAAGGAGAATTTTGTTTACTTATCTACACTTAACCATTATTTTCAGTTGAATTTTATGTTATAAATAATAACATTGACCAATTAGTTAAGGGTCGATGGTTGTTGCAAGAAACTCTCCTTTTTTGGTTTGTTAAGAACTATTTCCAAGCTAGCTTTTATCCCAGCTAGCTTTAATTGAGAAGTCCTTCTAGACCAGAGACAAAGTTATATTTTCATCAAATGCATCTGTGATTGGATGTGGAGAAGAACGGTTTCCTATCTTGTTTCATGAACGTATGTTGTAATGAGTAAGAGAAATTAAATATATTGTCAAGTTATCTGGTGCAATGTTTTGTTGTCCTTTTCTGTATGATGAAGATGAATCGTTGTGTTATCATGTGATGGATAATTAGTGTAGGTGAATTGTTTTGCTTTCCATTATCTTATCACATATGTGTTTTCTTTCTGATAATTAGTATCTCAGACAGTAATTGGATGCTCACATGGTTAACATATTAGTACCATGCATGTGGTATATAATTGTCGTTTGCATGCTTGAGTAGCGGGTTATCCTAAGCTCAGCCTCTTCTCCAGTATTTTAGAGCCTTTTCCCATTTTTTTGCCAAGTTGGTTTATACCGGCTTACAATATTATATCTGTCCCACCTAAGAGAAAATAAAAGAATAGAAAGTCCAAACTCAAGGAGACACCTTCGCAAGAAAGCGTAAAGCCCATTGATTAATTGGTTGGATCACAAGATCTGGAGAACCATTCCACCATTAAACATTGCAGAGTCTAATTAGGCCTCAGTGGTGGGTTTGGTTCCTGTTGTTGAAATAAAGGGATTTAGGACCCATAAATAGAATTGGCACTAGAATTAGGGCCTTAAGAATGAATGGATGAATACATATTTCATATAATATTTTAGACAACCGATAGATTCAAAAAAACCCACATGCATGGCTAGTCATTGCCAAGACAACCCACACACTATGAGTACTCCCAAAACGAGTAACTCACCCTAGCCTGAGGAAGACCCTTTGCACCCTGACATACCTTACACTCTTCCTCATGAGGAATTAAATCAATTTAGAAGGATCACAAGAGCATATGCCTGATAGATCGATGTGTTGTCCTTAGCTCCGATACTTCCTTGAAGAAAACAAAAAGAAGACCAATGGTTAATACTAACGACAAGGTTTTCCTGCACACGCTAGAAGACTTAATAGATTTTTCAATCACCGAAATCCAATATCCTCTTGATCTAATACCCGAAATGCCAGTCGATGACGTCTCTGAACCAGATGATTTTTCGGAAGAGGAGGAGTTTAACTCACAATCTGAAGATATGGAAGGAAAAAATGACCATAATGAAGAAAAGGGAATCCCACCGCTGAATAATCAACCCTGGTTGGCTAGAGATGCTTTGGCCCTCCCGGGACTAGTCCATAACCTTCCCCAACATCCAAAGAAGTTACTTCCTAAGTTTGACCGAAAAACCTCAGGATTGCCTGAAGATCATATCAAGAAATTTATACTAGCAATAAGACTTATGAACGCACATCATGAAGACGTAGTTTACAGGTTTTTCCCCAACACTTTTGAGAACTCAGCCTCCACATGGTATTTTAACCTACTTGTAGGATCCATAACTAGTTGGACAAAGTTCTAAAAATATTTTTTAGATAAATTTTCTGCAGAAACCACTACATGAGCTCTGATGGCCGAACTATTTGCAACCACCATGATTTCAAAAGAGAAGGTTAAATATTTCAATCAAATATTCACAACCATCTTAAAAAAATTCCATCCTGAAGCCAAACCAACTCAGGAGTTGCAAATCTAAGTATATGCTAATGTGCTCCCAGCTTCTATTTCCATGTTTGTGAAGAGGGTTGCAAAGCGAACCTTAGATGATAATTTTGAAGAAGTTAAAATGATAGAATTCCATATTAAAGGGTGTAAAGAAGGCCAGGTCTCTTTTGTTAAGAAAGAAGTTCAACCTCCTCCTAGGAGGGGACTCCTTCTGACTAGACCGCTAGGGAAACAAGCAGAACAGACTCCCAACAAGGGTAATGGAGACATAGAATATCTACAACACATGGTTAAGAAATTATCAAACAAGATCATAGACAAGAAGAGAAACGTAGGGGAAGTAAACCAAGGCCAAAGACCCTATAAGACTTTCTTTAAAAGGAACCCGCCATTCAAATAAATTGAACCTCCCCCAGCTAACTTGAATATCTATCTAGGGAATGTTGCATCTGATTTTTTCTGTACTTATCACCAGGAAAACCACTATGAAAGAAACTTCCCTCAATTGGTGCAAGCCATGAATTTGATGGCCAACCAGTTTTTAGATGAGGTTTCCCTAACCGAAAACCCAAGCAGTTTGGTTATGAATGTTGCTAACTAGGAAGAGATTGAACCACCAGAAGATACAACCATGCTTATATGGGATCCTGACCTAATTATGCCTTCCGACGATCTATTTCAGGTTCAAGAACTACCTACAAGGGTCTCAGTTGTGAAAAATAGAAGTAAAGGTCCCCCTTTATCAAAGGATCCTACTACCACTCAAATGTCGGGGGAAATGTCAACTCCCGATCGCCCGAAAGAACCTTTTTCTCCCCATAAGAACCCTATTAGCATCCATACCCGAGAATTGCCCAAACTGGAGTACAACATAGTTGAAGATATGAAGAATTTGAAGGCTAATATATCAGTCATGGACATATGTAGAATCCCTCAACAAAAATATTTCCTTCTATAAGCTTTAAAATCAGTAGAAAACCCCATGGAAATAAATGAACAAGAAAGAAATCTAACTACCACAGATGTAGTAAATAAACCAACTGTGAATACCTGCTCAGAAGATAAGAAGGGAAAACCTTTTGTCCCAACATTCCTCTTAACATTTGAATTCTTTAACAAGAACCTCCACAATTGTTTGGTCGATTCAGGAGAATATTCCAACGTGATGCCCTTGTCTATTTTCAAAAAATTCAATGTCATTCCTCTCAAGAGTGATAAACATGTAATACAACTAGACAAAACCCAGGTCAAAGTCTTGGGGGAACTCAGATATGTAATGATCAGGATAGTGCCACATCCTAAGTTTTTTCAAGTGATTGACATCATTGTAGTAGACATCCTAGAGGCCTATGGGTTATTATTAAGTCGAGATTGGTCTGAGAAGTTAAACAGGCACTTTAGTATAGACTGGGCACACCTTTGGCTAACACTGAAGGGATACAGGAATATGATCATAATCGATAGGGAGAGATACCTGAAACATACTGTCACTGATCTAGAAACCCTGAATGAACTCTCATCCACAGATTTCCCCGTGCTAGGCAATTATTCATGCGATTCCTATTTCGAGAACTTCTTCCCTCTTCCATCTGATGTTCCTCTCACTCAGAAATCTGAAATGGTTTTTCAATAGAAATCGTCAATACCGATAGAGGAAACCCTCTTCTATTAAGAACCTGTGCTAGAAATCATCGGACAAAAGATAGGAGGGAAAGAAAGTAATAAGAAGGAAGAAACAATTAAATTTTGCTCACAAATTTGGACCATATATTTCGATGGATCTAAATCACAGGAAGGATCAGGGGCAGGGTGCATCCTCATTGATCCAAAAGGTAAACATCATTTCCTGTCCTGTAGACTAGAATTTGAATGCACAAATAACACCATCGAGTATGAAGCTCTAATACAAGGGTTAAATAAATCCATAGACTTAAACATCAAATAATTAAAGGTTTTCGTAGACTCGAAGATTATCGTTAGACAAGTAAGGAATACTATACATTGCAATTCCCCACAACTAAACAATTATCAACAGGAAGTGCATAGGTAATAGAGCATTTTGAATATTTTAATATTACAGTGATCCCTAGAGAAAACAACATTATTTTTTATTCCCTGGCCACAGATGCTTCAAGGCTATCACCACTAGAATATTATGAACCCTCTCGATTCACTGTAGAACTACTCTACAAACCATCAGTGCCCAACAATATTTCTAATTGGAAATTCTTTGAGGGTATGAACAGATCATCAACTTTCTGACTAAACAAGATAATTTCAAAGAATTAGCTATCGGTGATGAAGTATTCTAGGAAAAATCAACAGGAACTGATCCTCAGGCAAGTCAACCTATTGACAAATCGAAGTCTCGCAAAATCCCAAAAGGGATAGCCAAATTGGAGAATCTTTTTGACCTAAGAGAACGGTTTAAGGGGCCTAAAATTGCAAAGACCGGTAGCTCCTATCCCCTCCATGAAACTATAAATCTTGGAACCCAGGAAAACCTAAATAATGTGAATCTCGACATGATTATATCTGAGTAGGAATGGAAGGCTTATCTTAAATTGTTTAGACAATATCAATATGTATTTTCATGGTCCTATCGAGATCTGAAAACTTATGATACCCACATCATTCAACACACTAACCCGTTAAGACCCGAAGTGAAACCCTTCTAACAGAAGCTCTGAAAGTATCACCCATCCCTGGAACCTCTCATGTATCGATAATTAAAGAAATGTTTGGATTCCAAAATCATCTTCTAGGTTAGGCATTCTACATGGGTAGAAAATCTGGTTCCTGTGAGGAAAATTCTGGAGAAATCCGCTTATGTGTAGATTTTAGGAACCTCAATAGAGCTTCATAAAAGGACAATTACCCAGTCCCGCCAATGGAGAAACTCCTGAAAATCATGTCTGGTTTGTAGATATTCTCTCTACTGGATAGTTTCTCAAGTTACAACCAAGTCATGGTTTCATAGGAAGATCTTTTGAAAACTACTTTCTAAACCAAGTGGGGAACCTTTGCTTATAAACACGTGCCTTTTGGGTTAATCAACGCAGGGGAGACCTTCCAATTTGTTATGGAAAAATAATTTCGGGGACTAATCAACAAGTGTGTGGTAGTGTATATGGACGACGTAACTATGTATTCAAAGAATAGAGAAGACCACATCCAACACTTAACTCAGATTTTCGAAAGGTGTAGGAGATACGGTATATCTTTAAATCCTAAGAAAACTATTTTTGGTGTCAAGGAAGGTAAGCTACTAGGCCACATTATATATCAATCATGCATTCACATAAACCTAGAAAGGATTAAGGCCATAGCTCAACTCCAGTTGCCCCACAACAATAAAGCTATGCAGTATTTTTTCAGAAAAATCAATTTCGTGAGGAAATTCACTCCCAATTTTGCGGAAATTATCAAACCCTTACAAAAGATGATTCGTAAAGATGATGAATTTAAATGGGATGATGAATGGAAGGACTCTTTCAACAACATAAAAACTGCTTTATCTCAAGCCCCTGTGTTACGAAGTCCCAATTTTAATAGATATTTCTTCCTCTATACTTTTTCCTCTAACCAATTGTCAGTTTCAGTATTGACTCAGAAGTATGATGACAACAACGAGGCCCTGGTGTTGTTCATAAGAAATAACCTCGAAGGAGCTAAACTAAATTACCCTACTATAGATAAACAAGCTTATGCGGTTTATAAGGTAACAAAATATTTCAGATCTTACATCCTCAAGAATCACACCAAAGTAATCATGCCTCACCCACTAGTCCAATCATTATTTACTCAACAAGATATGGGGGAAAGAGGAGGAAACTGGATGGAGGTAGTTAAGGAATTTGATCTAGACATAAAACTTGCCAAACTAGTTAAAGGGAAAGGGTTGTGAAAACTTGCGGTCGAAGCCCGGGACCAAGTAAATGAATATTATGGGTGGAAGAATGAAATGGAATTATGGTGTGGTGAAGTTTCATACATCTCCCCAGGAAAAGAGTCTTGGCACAAGAAGCTAACTTATCTCCTACACCATGGACTTGTCCGGAAAATCTCTACCCTAGAGAAAGGACAGCTCCCAGGTTAAAATATGAACAATATCACCTCATAAATTTGGTACTCTTCCAGGTTAATTATAATGGGGTACTATTGAGATGTCTCGAATGTGAAGATGCAGACAAATTCTTGAAGGAGCTCCATGATGGCCCTGTAGGTGGACATTTTGCAGGAAACACCACTGCTCATAAGATATTGAGAGTTGGTTACTATTGGCCCACCTTGTTCAGAGACTCTCACACTTATGCTAGAAAATGCAAAACCTATCAAATAAGTGTTGGGAGGGAGAAGAGAGCGGAAGTCCCACTCCAACCAGTGACTGTTTCTAGGCCTTTTGATCAATGGGGGTTAGATATCATAGGAGAAATCACACCCATTTCTTCAAAACATCATAAGTATATACTTATCGTCACCAATTATTTCATGAAATGGGTAGAGGCCATCCCTCTAACCCATGTAAATGAGAAGGTGGTAATCCAATTCATAGAACAACAATTGATCACTAGGTTTGGGGTCCCTTGTGTCCTAGTTTTTGATAATGCAACTTATTTTTCTTCCACACTATTGACAGAGTTATCTCTGGACAAAGGAATCATAATTAGGTACTCTACGAATTATTATCCATAGGGAAATGGGGAGGAAAAATCAACCAATAAGAACCTAGTGATAATATTAAATAAGACGGTTGAAAACAACCAAAGGAATTGGCATAATCTACTCCATAATGCTATATGGGTTGATAAAGTCACACCTAAGGAATCTATAGGAAATTCCCCATACTTTCTAGTGTATGGGCAGGAATCCATTCTCCTGAACGGGCTTTATATCCCATCTCTTCAACTAGCGAAAGATTTCGAAGGATATCCTTCATCAGTCATAGAACAAAGAATTGATACTCTGCTCATGCTAGAGGAAGAAAGGGAAAAGGATAAATCAAAGTTCATGGCCCACCAGCAGATCGTTAAAATATGGTTTGACAAGCATAAGGATAAAGAGAAGAATTTTGAAGTAGGTCACTTGGTCCTAAAATGGGAGAGAGTAAATGAGCCTAAAGGAAAACACTCTAAGTTTCAGAATCTATGGCTTGGGACTTTCCAGGTGGATGAGAATATTGGGGTAGGTACTTATCGGTTACAAAATTTGAGGGGGAAACCTGATGCCCTCCCAGTAAACGACCAATCCCTAAAACAATATTTCCATTAAATAATAATAATAATAATAATTAATTGATTAAATTTTTATTTTTCTAGCTTTATGTTTTATGTGTGTATTTCATGAGTTGTTTCAGCTAAGTTGACTGTGAATTACTTTTATTTTTTACTTTTTGTTGTTTGATTTCTACACTTTTGAAGGTTGTGTTTGGAAAGAAAATGGTTGAACTCAAATCATGTGACATAGAGAACTCTTTTCCTAACTCATTGCTCACATACAACACAAGGAAGCACCGAGGAACCTACGGTTTCTTTGAAGAGTCCTCTATCTAACCCACGCAGATGAAAAACTCTAGACAAATGTAGAAAGGTCTACCTGGTGGTTTGGTGAAACCTTACGGGAAATTTGGAAAGATAAAAGGACTGCATGAACCTTGAAGATAAAGCTAGCAAAGGATTCACCTTAAACCATCTCACTTTGCAAATTAACTAGATGTCATCCTCTCCCACTCGCGCAGGGAATTCTATCGAAATCAAAGTTAACTATACCAAATGAGTGAACAGTGAGAGAGGATATGTATATATCGTTGTCGGGGCTATGGACACTCGCTGGTAGCAGAGCAAGGTCTTTGATTTCTGGGTGACCCCTCAGGAACACCCACTGCAAAAAATAATGAGTCACAGGCATTTTGTGTCTCAAGCCTGGTGCTTCAGCTGCCTCATAGGCCCCGTCTTGAGTTTTGAGGAGTTTCCATGGTGTGACAACGTATATACCTTATGCATGGGTGACTTGAAAAAGGCCCAAAGAAAATAATTTGATCGAGCTGGGCTCACAAGACGAGTCAGTGCATAACCTTGACTGGTAAGTAGAACACATACAGAACATCTAGAATTTATAACAGAGTGGGCAGTGAGTCGAAACGTGTCAAGGAACACTGAATGCCTTGTGATGGGATGTTTTAAAGTATTTTTGTGTCACGTCCGTGTGACAGGTATGATCTAAAGCATGTCATATGCAACTGAGAGGAGTTCCAGAGAACCTGTGGTACAATCACATCGATTTCCTTTTTAATTCCCTAGCCTCCATAATGCGTTGATGATGGTTGATGAACTTGTTGATGCAACTCATGTTTGAGAAACTTTCCTCGACCTGAAGCATTTAACGACTTCCCTTATGAAATTATCTATCTCTTTTGGAACTTACTCATACTTTCAACACATGTTCAACTCTGACATCCTTTCTCGACCCCAAGGGACAACTGACCACTGGCGTGACTTTGACTCATGTTTTTCGTACCTGATCTTTCATGCTATGGCACATGGATGTAACCCACCCTAACTGAAGGAAAATGATGTTGTAGGTAATTTGAAGGGTGGCAGAGATCATGTAAGTATCAAAAAATCAGGCATAGTGATCTTTGCAGGTATGCACCAATCTGGATTCTTCACGCTTATGTCTTTACAAATATTTTGTCAGGTATTTTTCTGTAAGAAATTTCTAAATGATTTTAATTCTGATTGCAGGAAATATCCCTCTGACTATCAAGAAAAATTGGCTCTGTAACCTCGTTGAGGAATCCGAGAGAAACTAGGTCCGAAGATCAACAAGGTGATGAAGGATATCAAATTTCGCTAGTTCGGCACATCTGATGATTCATCGAGTTGCGCGACATAGTCGAATCGCATGCTAAGAAATATTATTCATGGTCTGAAAGACTAGAAAAGGTGATTGAAACAACTCCAGGATAGGTACAATAATTTATGGAACATCCAATCAGCTCTTGGGCTATGCTTCAGCAGTTAAGTGTTAGTCTGATCAAGTATCAGATGCATGTGGTGGATATCAGAGAAGTTTACACACTCCCGATGGAAAATCATAGATTTCCATACACCCAAACCTGCGAGGAGTTGTTCATCAGTTGGTCAGAGTATGAGAAAATTTACCCTTTCAAAGGGATATTCTGAGATGACTGTTGGAAAACTGTTAGAAGAGAACACCATGTGGCAAATTTTGTTTACTTATCTACACTTAGCCGTTATTTTCAATTGAATTTTATGTTATAAATAAGAACATCGACCAATTAGTTAAGGTTCGATGGTTGTTGCAAGAAACTTTCCTTTTTTGTTTTTTAAAGAACTATTTATGAGCTAGCTTTAATTGAGAAGTCCTTCTAGACCAAAGACAAAGTTATATTTTCATCAAATGCATGTGTGATTGGATGTGGAGAAGACCTATTTCCTATCTTGTTTCATGAACGAATGTTGTAATGAGAAAGAGAAATTAAATCTATTGTCAAGTTATCTGGTGCAATGTTTTTTTGTTCTTTTCTTTATGATGAAGATGAATCATTGTGTTATCATGTGATGGATGATTAGTGTAGGTGAATTATTTTTCTTTCCATTATCTTATAGCATATGTGTTTTCTTTCTGATAATTAGTATCTCAGAAAGAAATTGGATGCTCACATGGTTAACATATTAGTACTAGGCCTATGGTATAGAATTGTCGTCTGCATGCTTGAGTATTGGGTTATCCCAAGCTCAACCGCTTCTCCAGTATTTTAGATCCTTTTACCATTTTGTTTCCAAGTTGGCTTATACTGGCTTGCAATCTTATATCTATCCCACCTAAGAGAAAATACAAAAAGATAAAGTCCAAACTATAGGAGACACATTCACGAGAAAACATAAATCCCATCAATTAATTGGTTGGATCACAATATCTGGAGAACCATTCAACTATTAAACGTTGCAAAGTCTAATTGGGCATCGGTGGCGGGTTTGGTTCCTTCTTTTGAAATAAATGGATTTAGGACCCATCAATAGGTCGATGATTGATATTTAGGAGAGGAACAAACTGATTAACAGACTTAATACAATAAACATAGAGATAGAAAGAATAACACAAATATCCAGTGAACAATATCTTCTATTAAATAATGAATAGGTTGAAACTATAAAACTGCAGAACTGAAACTTGCTCAAATGGTGGTAGTTATCTCTAAGAAGAGATATGGCTTCTATGCACATCCATACGAGAAGAATGGATTACAATGTGCCTCCAGAGGCCCTTTTCATATTACTCATGAATTCCAAAACCCTAGACATCCAAAAACCTAACCCTAGAAGGTGAAACGACAAAAGTCATGTGGGCCCTATGGTTAAGTTGGTGTAATTTGGTATCCCAAATTCCTAGGGTCATAAATTTTGAATAAATTTGGTATCCCAACTTCCTAGGGTCATAAATTTTAGGCGCGTGATAGCTCATTGGAAAGGCCTTTCAAATAAATACACATTCAGTCGTCAGAATCTGACTATGTCTAAAGGATGACTGTGGCGAGTCAAAAAATCAATGTTTAGGGGACCAAAGTAGCATTGGAAGTACAACAAGATGGGTTGACATGAATACATACAAAATAAGACAGTTGGATTAGGCGAGAGGCCACCCATACCCACCTAGAGAATGTGTGAGGCTTCAGACAACCCCAGAAGTGTAGAAATCACAATTATAAAGCAGTACATAAAGATGTGTTGAATAAAAAATGGACATGAGGAGCCAGTTGGAATAGGTGGGTGGCCACAAATATCCACATGGATCAATCCTCCCCCATTAGGAAGTAATGGTATCCATTTCATTGAGTCCCCCCATTAGGTTAGGAAACTTATGTTGGATTTGGCCCTGGGTGAGCCACTTGCCTTGGTGTAGGAGTTGCCTTGCCTTGACAACCTGATAGAGATGGATCCGTAGTTGGTGAGTTCCATTGACCTGTGTGTCCAATATATGATCAGTAGATGCTTGTTCCATGCAGTCATGGTTGAGCTCTGTTGGTGTCAGTTGTTTGACGATCTCAGAGGTGTCCAATAGTGGAGGAAAATATGCCCCAAGGAGGTCCACATTGAATACTAGATGCAGTCCAAGGAAGGGTGGAGTTTT
>SNQJ01S0070222.1:48541-62297 GCA_010110895.2 Picea sitchensis | reverse complement strand
TTTGAGTAGTTCAGGTCCAACTACTACTCTGTCAGCTGGATTATCCCAACTCACTAGAGTGTTGCACTTTCTTCCATAAAGTGCTTCGAATGGGCTCATCTTTAGAGATGTATGATACCCATTATTGTGTGTCTGAAGGACTGAACTCCCCAGTAGCAGTACAGTGTCTGAATGGTGGCTAATCGATCCCCACGTAGAGTTAAGTAGGCGAATAGAATCTAGTTTCGGAATGCTTGGTTGGATCGAGAGCACCCACCTCCTGTATGGAATTGTATCTCCTACAATAAGTAGGTAGGAACAAGAAGATGAAATAGGTAGGTAGAACCCAGGAGATCTTGTATATAGAGATAGATGATGGTTTCCCCTGCTAATATGGTTGAAGAGATTGTAGTGTCCCCAAGGCCAAGCCCCGTTGTAAACCATGTTTTGAAAGGAATTGTAATTATGTTTTATAGGCTGGTGAGCCAAGTTTTGTATAACTAGTAGGCTTATGTGTTCTTACTTATCCTTCTCTTTTCCATGCCCATTGGAGTTCTATCCTTCGACTCCCAGGTTAACATCCTTTCCTTCCTGTTCGTCTTCTATTTCAGGGGTAATCCGCACTTTTCCCCACTCCATACTTAGCGTTGGTTAACTGGAATGCTGACCTTCACTGAACTTTGCACACTTACTGTGCAATTCAATTTGAAGTTTTCAATCCATTAGATCTTCACAAACAATCCACAATATGTATAAACCAATTCGGACAAATTAAAAGATGTTTTGTTTTAAACAAGTTTCTTGAACTGGAAGTATTATGTATCTCTCCCATTTCTTTATGTTTGAGGCAGTTTCCAAACAGTTCTGTCACTCGTCAGTCTTCTGCAATATAATGCACAGACGACTCAAATTTGTTGAGCCTTCGTTTTATTGGAAATTCCTCATCTTTTGTGACAATCGAGTTTAAGAAAGTGTTTTCAATTTCACGAATTTTCTGAGCTCTGTTCAGCTCTATACTCTCCGGGTGTTCGAAACTTCAGTTTTCGGTATTTCAGAACTTTCAGAACCTTGAGTTTCAGGGTTTCGGAGTTTCGGTACTGGAGAACTCTTGTTTCACTCTCCTTCCCCACCCCCGACTTCCGAAATTCTGATTTACCTTATTCAACGGGTCTACAGCACAGCTGTCACCCTCAACCGTAGTGGTACGTGGTGTGTTTCGGAGGATCCTCGTCATCTTCGGTGACGTCATTAGGGTCCCATCACTCTTGTCTTATATTCCCACTCGCTGGCACGTAGTACTCTTCATGTGTCCACATGGCACATCTCCCAATTGAAGCTTCGGGTGTCGGGGTTTTGTGATCCCCGACGACATGAGTTCCTGTCCTCGCGAACTCCTGATCCCTGATTTGTCAATGCGCCTTTTCCCTAGCCCCCCAACTATGCCGAGGTCCATGTGACCGCCTCTCATAAGACCATAGTCTTTTACTCTTATCGGGGTTTCGGACTTCCCAATGTCCAAATGCACATGTCCTTAGGATTCGCGATTCTCCGAATCCCGACGCGTCCTTCACACGTTAGCTCTCCTGGCTTAGCTCCTGGTCCACGTGACCTCTACCCCGTGACCGTAGTCAAACTTCTCGTCGGGGTTTTGGACTTCGCGAATTCAAGGTGCATAAACACCTTGTCATCAGGATCCCCGATATGCCGATTTATGACTCTCTTTTGATTTCTGACACGCGTCCTAAATGATGGATGGTTTAGGTCAACCCTCGAGTTTCACTACTTTATGAAACCATGAACCTTCACTTAACAGAAATCCGATGACCACATTCCCGATCTGGGATGACCACGCGGCATGTGCCCTCCGTCTTTCGGACGGTCTGGATCTAAATCGGAACTTTCACCCCTAGTATCTGAGGTTTAACCTCTGGACATCTCCCGAAAGATCTTACGGCTGACAGGTTTATCGGCCGAGATCTGACGGCTCAGACGGTTCCTAACCAATTTGGAATTTTTCATATCACGACCTTCCACATTCCTATGTATTTCAAAAAGGAATTTTAATTCCTACGCATGTTTTCCAAATCCGACAGTCGCGAGAGCTTGCTTTCCCTCCTGAACAGATCCTAAGGTTCTAACACCATTGGTGTAGAGACCTGTCTCCCTATGGCCATAACCCACACCGGTTGCAGTTTCACTGCATCGCTAAACCTCCTGAGCTCATAAGCGTAGTCAAGCAACTACTTGACACATCTAGAGCAACCCAAGGTCCAAAATTGGCCATTCCAAGCCCAATTTCTCTTCACATTTTTGGTCCAAAGACCGCCCCCACTGGCCCATCTAGGCTCAGTGTCAAAACCTTGGCTCTGATACCAATTTGTAACACCCCTTTTCGCTACGTTACCCAGGGTTACTATAGCACTACTTGATAGCTAACCCAGAAAATCTGTAGCGCACCTTGGCTACTGTGTAGGTGTTACTAAGCGGAATAACACATTCTCATTCATAATTAATCGTATGCATTTAAGCAATGAAATACATTTAATCTCAGAGTAAGAATAAGAATCATTTTTAAACATGAATAATCCATGGCAATTACATTAATCCAAATGCACAGTAGAATGCAGGATCATTATAATACACAGAGATACAAAACATATTTAAAGCATCATCTGGTACTTATCTGTAAAAATAGTGTTCCTTAACAAGGAAAAAATGTACTTTCGGGATTCGGGATTTCTTGTTTCCCGATGTAACGAGTTCCCTATCCTCTTGAATCCCTGATCTCTGATGCACTCCTTTTTGGCCTTAGCCCCTCCTAGCTATGCCCCCTAGTCCATATGACTAGTCCTCATAAGACCATAGTCTTATCTCCTTTCGACGTTTTGGCTTCAAAATCCTGATGTGCCCTAACTTCAATTAGCCCTCCGGGCTAAGCTCGTGGTCCACGTGACCTTCCCCTATATGACCACAGTCATACCTCGTATCGGGGTTTCGGACTTTTCAATGCCGAAATGCATTTTCTATTGGGACTGTCGATCTCTCGAATCTCGATTCTCCGCTATGCTGATAACTGGCCCCTTAAACGACACTTCCCTCTTCTCTGATATGATGATAGTTGGGCCCCAATATCACTTCCCTCCTTTCCGGGTTTTGAACTTCGAAGTTCTAAAATGTATGGACTTCTTGTCCACGAAATCCCCAATATGCCGATGGACTCTCCTGATCTCGCCATGTGTTCCCCAATTGATGGATGACTCAGGCTTGTATCGGGGTTTTCACTGTGAACTTACTCGATCTCCTGTCCACGAGAATTTCGATATCCCAATTGTCGATCTCCTGATTAGCTTCTCTCGTCGGGACTTTCACCTCGGCTTTCCATGAAGGCTTCAATCACTGCCACATGCCCTAGTAGATGGATGGTCCTGATCGCCTCTCGCGATTTCGCAACTTCTTATGCTCCAGAAGTCTTGTCCTCAGGATTCACGAAACGCCGAACCCCAATGTGTTGATTTGACTTTTCTATATGGACTTTCCCCGATAGCCTGGATCTCCGCCGCGTGTCCCGACTGATGGACGACTTAGATAGATTCTGAGATTTTCACTATGAAAATTCCCGATCTCATGTCATTGTGACTCCCAATTTCACAAATGCCATATCCTGATGGCCATGCCTCTCGTTGGGATTTTCAACCTCCTGTTCATGAAGGTAAACCTCGTGCAGCTCCTGTCAGATCCGACGGCTGACGGGTAATTGGACCAAGATCCGACGGTCCAGATCCGTTCTTCCTATGCACTCCTCTTCCTCCTTCCTGGACGTGGAAATCTTAACGGTCCAGAATCTGTCGACCCATCCGACGACAGTTGTGCTCCCTCCTGAGCTTGCACACTTTCCTTCTCAGACTTGGAATAATTACAAGTTCTCAAAGGCCTCGACCTTTGTCTTCCTTTTCCTTTGTGAATTCCTTTACTTGATTCCTTGCCTTCGCGTATGAAAATGTGTGTCTCTCCTGAGCTTTATAAACTCTGAATTCCTTCAAATATTTCTTCAACCTCTGCATTCCATGCAGCCACGACTCTGTGACTGAAAGAACTCACCCTCCTGAGCTTATCCTTTGAATCCCAAAGGGATTCTTTGACTTCTGCACCTCTGCAAAGTCTTCACGCACACAAAGTGCTATTTCTCCTGGCTTGTCAAACACTCAGACCCCTAACGGATTTTATCCTTCTTTCCTCTCCCATAGTTGGAGAATGTAATGCCCTCCTGGCTATCCTCTGCCTCAAGCAACCTCTTACTGAGTCTGCAGGGTGTTCAACAACCCTGTGAATATCCCTCAGTGGATTCTTCCTCTAAATTCCAGAACCCAAAAAGTTCTCTTTTCTTCTGTCTGCACACTTACTCAATGCCCTCCTGGCAGAGTATCTTTTCACAGGACGTCTAGCAGTTATTTCCTCTGTGCACTACTTGCACCTGTGCAATGCCCACTTGGTAGAGCTCCTCAGAATCCTTAGTGATTCTGGTCCTCCTTAAGAACTCACAACAGATTTCTTCTCAATGCACCACTGTGCATATGCTCAATGCCCACCTGACATAGCTCCACATAACTCCTCGAGCTTCTGTCTGCAACTGTGTTCTTCCCTCACAGCCTTGCCTCCAAGGTCTTTAGCAACCTTGAGGTCTTCCCTGAGTTGTTGATTCCAGTTCTTATGCCACAACACGTCTTTGTCTGAACCCGTAGTATTCAGAAGTGCTTCAGTGCACTGGTATCCAGAGACCGCAGTACTCTGTCACGCCCTCTTGGCATGAAACCTCAAAGACCTTCACCTGAAATCAGGCACACTCCTACAAATGTAAACCTACAGCATACATCTATATCATACGAAGAACACTCACAGATCATTCAACACATAATTATGCAGGAAAAACTGCTCTTTGTATTAAATATGGCAAATGCCTGTATTTACAAGGTGTTCCTGAGCACAGCCTGTAACAAGGTCTCGGCTCCTTCTCTTCTTCTATCTACTCACAAATTCTCTCACAACTAACTACCATACTACTCACTTAAGATATTCAATCGATCTTTTTACATGAGGAGGCTCTTCGAGCTCTTCTCTCCAATCTACCTACCCTATTCAATTACATTGAATGGGTTGTCTAGTTCGCTATCTAGATCTAGATCTCAGCCTTACAAACATTAAAGGCCTATCTTATCTACAGCCTGCGCAAAGGCATGGCTTCACGGCTCAACAGCCTTAGCATTTAATTACATTCAACTTCTAAATCAAAATGAGGATGATGCCTCTCTTTAGCTTTGAATGCGTGCGCTTGACGCGGCTTGCTGGCTGGCTGGCTAACGTGGAGAGATGCTCCTATATCATACTCCTCAGCTGCAAAATCATGAGCTCCTTCTCATGAGCTTCCCATCTCTGATGTTGAAATCCTCCTGGATCCCAAATCATCCTTTGGAGTTGTTCATCCGTTCCATCTTCCTGCTGCTGTTGTTGCTTTTGCGCTACTGCTACTGCTTCCTTCCTTCTGCTCAGCCACTCCTCACTGGCAGTTTCTACTGACCGGATCATCAGTTCTCTGATCATGCTGATCACTTCATCTAGCTACTCCAATGGCTGGCCCTATCCATGCAGTCTCCTTGGCTGCAAAAAATTTTGGCACATGGGCAGATCATTGTGATCTCCCATGCTTTCTTCTCTAGCTACTTCCAACCTCACCTGTTGGATGTGAATGCCCTGCACCTTCACCCTTCTCTCTAGGGATTCTATATGTTTATATAGATCAGCCAAAATAGTGTTGTTTGTCTCTTCTTCTTCCTCAGCTTCTGAAAACTCCCATGTTGCAGTCTTTTCAGTCTCCTGGCCGAAAATATTGAGCCATTCCTCAGAATGCTCATTCTCCTCTTCTTCGTCTGCTTCTTCTGCTGTCAGCTTCAGTGCTACAACTTCCTTAGCTTCCTGGATAAATTCATTGAGACACTCCTCAGAATGCTCATTTTCCTCTCCTTCTTGGGCAGCTTCAGATATCTGCTCCAATTCTTCTCCGACAGTCTCAGATAGCTGTCCTCTTGTTGTTGATGCGTTTGCAACACAGATTTATGCCTCCTCCTGGGCAAGTGGTAGGAATATCTGAATTCCCCCAATCATCAGAAGATTTCTCATATCTTCCTCTTCTATCAGCTACATCTTCTGATCTAAATCCATCCTTGAGCTCACCTACTCTATCAGCTCCTCTGGTTGATTCCAACTCATCTACTCATCCCTGCCCACCTAGAAATATGGGATTCTTCCACTGTCCTCCTAGCAGATTATGAGATCAACTGATCCCATCTTCATCAGCACTCCTTGATGAACTGACCTCACCTCTGAGTCCATGAGACTTTCAAATAGTCTTGAATGATCATCTCTGCTCACCTGGCATATTGAGATGCTTCCACTACCCTCCTGGAAGTCTTCGAGATCCCACAGCGACCTCATTTCATTGCCCAACTGGCAATGTGAAATTATTTGGCTGCCCTCATGACAGTTTCTGAGATCCCACAGTGATCTCAACTCATTGCCTCCCTAACAATATGGAATTTATTCTCTGCCCTCCTAGCAGTTCTTGAGATCTTCAGTCGACCCCAATTCACTCTCTTCACCGAGAATTCTTCCAATCTCTAGTTCACATATCTGAACCATCTCCTCAGGTCTGTCAAGGTTTTCAACCTACCTCAACCATCCTTTTAACAACCTACACTGTCTTTTAGCCATCAACTCCCTTACTGGCCATTTTGCTTTCGGCTTCTTCATGGGCCATTCATACACCCATCTCGGCTTGGCTCTCTGTTGCATCTTCAATGCAAGCCTTTCTATTTCTTTCTTTATATCAGCAAGCTCTTTATCTATATCTTTTTGGCTCCATAGCTTTGAGTTTTTCCTTCCAACATATCTACGGCCTTCAATAGCCATGTTATTGTCTCTGTCTGCTCTCCTAGCAAACCTGCTACTGTCACTCTACATCCCGAGTGTTTCCAGCTTCCTCCTACAGTCCTCCTGACTGTCAATGGACTATTGCCTACCTGCAAACAACCATCACAGAGTTTCCAACACTCTGTCTTCCTTCCTTCTCGCTTCACCTGAAATCAAACACACTCCTGCAAATGTAAACCTACAGCATACATCTATATCATACGAAGAGCACTCACAGACATTCATTCAACACATAATTATGCAGGAAAAACTGCTCTTTGTATTAAATATGGCAAATGCATGTATTTACAAGGTGTTCCTGAGCACGGCCTGTAACAAGGTCTCAACTCCTTCTCTTCTACTCTCTACTCGTAGATTCTCACACAACTAACTACCATACTACTCACTCAAGAGATTCAATCGATCTTTTTACATGAGGAGGCTCTTCGAGCTCTTCTCTCCAATCTACCTACCCTATTCAATTACATTGAATGGGCTGTCTAGTCCGCTATCCGGATCTAGATCTCAGCCTTACAAACATTAAATTCCTATATTATCTATAGCCTGCACAAAGGCACAGCTTCACGGCTCAACATCCTAAGCATTTAATTACATTCAATTTCTAAATCAAAATGAGGACGACACCTCTCTTCAACTTTGAATGCGTGCGCTTGACGCGGCTTGCTGGCTGGCTGGCTGACGTGGAGAGATGCTCCTGCATCATAATTGTACATATAAGTTGGTGAGCCAGGATACTTTGGGGCTAAAGTGCCTTTGTACGTATGTATTTTGAGGCCAGAGTGCCTATGTGGTTATTAGGATGGAGAGCCAGGAACTAAAAGGATAGTGATCATAAGTTTGTAAAATGTAATCACACTTAGTTTTTAATGAAAAAACATCATTGCTGCAGACTAATTAGGTAAAAGAGTATGGGGAATAAACTCCACTAGAATGGGAAAGGGTGATGNGGGGGGGGGGGCTAAGAGTCTAGGGAAAAGAGGCTAAGCCAATGGGATTAAGCCCAAAGGAATATTTGATTAATATTCCTAAAACCATAAAGTACAAAATATGAGCTAAGCCAAGGGGATTAAGCCCAAAGGAATATTTGATTAATATTCCTAAAAGCATAAAGTACAAAATATGGATATTTTATATATCATAAGTCCCTAAGTTGAGGAACGTATCACCTTGTGAGGGAATCTAGGTGTGGGCCCATGTAGTTCCCAATATAACAAGTGTCAAGTTGGGAACATGCACATACGCTTAGGGGGATTTAGTTCATTTGGATAGGATTCCATCATGATTCTTACCATCACCCTCTCCTACCAATCATACTTTCATGCTACCATTACCTGTACTTGTACCTGTACCATGGGAAGCTTTGGAACTAGATTGAAGAGGAGGGTTTTCAAGCCTGTAGGGCATTGAAGAGGTGGGTTATTAGGCTCGTAGTACATTGAAGAAGAAGGTTGTCGGGCCCATGATCTTTCTATCCAAGTGAGAGAATTGTTGGGAATTCATTTCCCAAGGTGCCAAGCTACAACTAAAGGGCTCTGAGAATTCCTGTTCAGCCTGTTGCTGAAGCCCTGGAAAGGAAGTGGGCAGTCGAAGGACTGTTGAGAAAAGAAGGGGCACACTTCCTGGGGTTGGGAAAAAATGTGGGAATGAGGTACTCTAGGATGTTAGTTTGAGTTGGCACCTGAGTCTGAGTTTTTATGTTGTTTGAGAGACCTTAGCTTGGTTAGGATTTCCTTTGCCTAGGTGGAGTCTAAGGTTGAGAGGAATGTGGAAGGTATGCATGCAGTCGATGTTCTTTTTACCAAAGATAAGTGTATATTGTGTGTTAATTTATGTGTTGTGTTAATATTTATGCATTTATTCTCATACGATTTTTATGTACATTTTGTATCTATATACTTGTTGTTATTTTGCATTAATATGTTCTTTTATAGAGCACTATCAATTAATTAAATGGTTTCAAAATTCATAATTTTCGTGTGGCATTGCCCAGAAGGGGTCCGGGTATGCTACAATGTGGTATCAGAGACCAATTTTCAACATTGAACTTGGAGGGGCCAATTAACAGAGCACAAAAGTAAGATTTACATATTACACAGACAAATTATTAATGGAATTCCATAAATAAGTCTTCAAATCGTTTGATAATATTATTGTTGTGAAATTGAAGTAATTTCAAGGAAAATTGGGGAAAATTGATCCCAAAATTTTAAAGTATCTGATTTAATTCTTTAATTTGGAAAAATAGTACATGTAGATGGTCGAAATTAGAAATTTACAGAGCACCCATGGGGAAATTGGGAGGAATTGGACATTTCTAGGCAAAATCCCCAAATCTTGAAGTTAAATTATGGAGAATTCAAAGTGGAGGAGGTCAAAATTCGTGTGCAAGGGTTAAATTGTTATTGACGAGATCAAAATTGGCCACACAAAGCTAGGTGCAGAGTTTCCATGGAGGCTTGAAAAATAAATTTCAAAATTATGTAATTTGGGTGTTTTTGGATAAATTGGGGAAATTTCGAAATAGGCAAAATTGGAAAAAATTCGGTATTTTTTCCATACGCTAACATCAACATGATATGGGAACCATGTGTTAGCTAAAATGGAAGACAGATGACGTGTATTGTCATGGTGGAAGGTACATGGTGTCATGGTGGCACATGTGGTGGGTGACCTAGCGCCACGGTGGTGGGCGCCCTCCTACATGGTGGAACTCAGAGCCTAGACCCACAAAACTAAATTACAGGGGGTGGGGGTAAAGTGGGGTTAGAATAACCCAAGGAAGGGGGGCCACAATGCACAGATGTGTGACATGTCACCTCAACCAAAACCTTCGTTAGGTTTTGCGGCGCCTCGACATTGTGTTAACGTTAAGTAGGGCAGGGGGCCGCAATGCTATGTGGACCATCGATCATCATCGATGCCCTTCGATCATCATCCATTCAATCAAAAGGACACATAAATTCGTGCACACATGGTGAATGGGTGAGTATGGAGCCCTCCAATTCCCACATCCCAATGAATGGGTGCCATGGGTTTTGGGGCCCGTAAAAGATAAAAAACAATATTAGTATGTGCACCTATACAGGAAGGAGGTAAGGGCCGACAGGGAAAATCCATGGTGGTCGGAGGATGAAAAGGAACCAATCCAAATTTCTAGGTGGACTCAGGATTCCATGTAAGAATCCAAGTTATCACAAGCCAGCTAAATTTTGTAGAAATTATCAAAAAGAAAAAAACAAATACCAGAAAATTTCATTGATTTTCGGGGTGTTTAACTTGCAGGCCATTTTTGGAGGCCTTAATGACGTTTTTGAGAAGTTAAATTTGAAATTGTATTTCCTTGTAGGATGCAGAGTTTTTGCACCTTAAATAATAGATCTCAAAGAGATGTTTCTAATGGTGTAAACCATTCGTCAAACGGAGTTAGTATGAGAGAGTTATAGGGAAAACAATGGAGAGTAAATTTTAAGACCCAATTAACTTCTAAGGGCCATAACTTCTTGCTCCGTAATCAAATTGGGGAACAAGAGTAGTCTAAAAAACCTATTGAGCCATAGAATACAACTATGGAGATAAATTAAAATTTTGGGTGCATAAAAATGTATAAGAGGGCATATAAGGTACGTGTAGCATTCATGGCCAAAAATATTAATTGGTTTGAAACTTCAACAAGTTGTTTTTAGTAGCCCAGAACTCAGATAGAGGTGAAACTTGGATATATTGTCCAAATTATGTTGATGAAGTAACCCAATTGGGATCTTTCCAAAATTCCAAAAGAGTAGGTACAAATATTCATAAACACAGTTCAAAATTACACTTGGTTGAGGGGTGAAAGGAGGAATTAATGGGAAATTTTCAATAACCATAAATTTTTGGTCATAACTCATAATTTAGTAAGGAAGCACTCATTGGAAAGGTCTTGGAAAAAAGAGTCCAAATTTTTACCCATAAAATTAAATTAGACTATTAAATTCACAAGGAATCGGGAGAAAGGATTTGATACTCTCATAGAGCATAAATGTGCCTAGTCTTTATAGTTTTCATAATTATTTAGTCTAACAAATATTCTTTCCTGCACATTTTGTAGAGTTAACAACAATTAGATCATAATAGTACCAATATAGATTTCAGAAGCATGGGAGACATTGAAGATGCATAGAGGGCTCACAACCATGAAGATGAGATCAGAGGGATGTATGTCAGTATGGGTAATGAAAGTACAAATTCAAATGGACATGGAGAAGGCAAGGAAGAAAGCATGAAATGGGTAGAGACCATAAAGAGCCTACAAAAATATGTCAAGAGCTATAAAATTGATAATGAGAGGCTTATTAAATCCAAGGAGCAACAAGAAGGTTTCAACATCAAGTAGATGCAAAACCTAGACATAATAGAGAAGAAGATGGATAAGGAGAATGAGTCAACCAAATCAAGGAGTCACATGTCTCATAATGAGAGGAGAAGAGAAAGAAGTGTTGGAAGACATCACCATCATTCCCTAAGGAATTCAACTAGGAAATCACACAGTATTTCAATCCCATCCTCTGTCAGGAAACAGAAGAAGAGGTTTGGGGTGGATGAGCTACAGGGAGAAATGAACAAAATAAATCCCCCTACATTTGATGGTGAGCACAAGAAGGATGAGGATGCAAAGACATGGATGCTAGGCATGATAACTTATTTTCAGTTGCATAATTATTCTTCACAGGAAGAAGGGAGCATCACCATCTACCAACTCAAAGGAAAAACATCAATGTGGTGGGACCATTTTCTGCAAGTGCAACACATTGATGAGAAAAAGGTTACTTGGAGAGAATTCAAAAGGCATTTTCAAAATAAGTACTTAACCAAACATTACTATGATAAGAAAATGAAGGAGTTATTTGAAATCAAGCTTGAGAGTATGATGATAGATGAGTATTAAAGGAGATTCTTGGAACTAGTGAAGTGTGTTTCATTCATCAAGGATGAACATGTTAAGATTCAGAGGTACCTCAATGGGCTGCCATCATTTATCAGTGATAAGATATAGTATGATGATCCCAAGACACTGGAAGAAACCATAAGGAGAGATAAATTCCTCTATTATCATCATAGAGGAAGACAAACATTCCAAAAGTGTTGGGAAGACAAGAAGAAAATCAAGATGGAATAGAGAAAGAAGGGGACCAAGCCACCATTTTTCAAAAACAATACTCAGGGACAACCAGCCTCTAACTATCCCAAAATGACTGAAACAATGGGGAAAAGAACAAGGAAACTACCTATTCAATGTTGGGGTTGTGGGGGAGATCATATGTATAGAGATTGCCCCCACATAGATGAAAACATGAGGATTGTTCACAATGTACAACAAGTCAATACAACGTAGAACATGGGAAGAAATGTACCTAGGATCTATGCGGCCCTAGATAACAAGAAATATGAGTTTCAGTCACATATTATTGAAGTGGAAGGTAAGATCAACAATCGACTCATTGTTATTTTAATTGATTTAGCAGCTATTCATAGTTATCTAGATCCTAAGATGGTGGAAATATTTCAATTGCCAAGAAGCAAGCTTGAAAAACCTTGGCTGGTGCAGCTAGCTACAGGAGCTAAAAGGAAAATTAATGATACAGTTAACGCATGTCTCATGGACATTAATGAAATGAGCACCATGGAATATTTAAACATCATACCTTTAGGCTCATATGACTACCTAATCGGTATGGATTGGTTGGACCAACATCATGATATCCTACACTATTATAATAAGGCATTTACCTACTTGGATGAGGAAGGGAAATTTAGGATAGTTAAGGGAATTCCCAAGGTAGTAACCACCACAAAAGTTCCATCCTTGTGGCTAAAGAAAATTTTTAGGAAAGGGTTTCAAATATTTGTAGAACATATGGAAAAGACACCTAAAGATAAGGTGCCAAATATCAAAGACTATGCAAACCTAAAAGAGTTTGAAGATGTATTTAGAGAAATACCGGGGTTGCCACCCAAGAGAGATATTTATTTCTCCATCAATATGATGCCTGGAGTAGCCCTAGTATCAAATACCCCTTATAGGATGAGTGCACCAAAATTGAAGGAATTTCAAATGCAACTTGAAGAGATTCTGACGAAGGGGTATATACGTCCAAGTGTGTCACCTTGGGGTGCCCCAGTATTATTTGTGAAGAAAAAGGATGGAATGTTGGGACTTTACATCGACTTCAGGAAACTAAATAAGGTAATCGTGAAGAAAAAGTATCATTTTCCAAGGATACATGACCTATTTGACCAGCTGAAAGATGAAAAAATATTCTCTAAGATTGAACTCAGGTCCAGTTATCATTAGGTGACAATTAAAGAAGAAGGCATCAACAAGACAACCTTTATAATGAGGCATGGCCATTATGAGTTCACAGTGGTGATGACCGATATTCATATTGGATTGGAAATTCAAGTTTCTCCGAAATTGATCAATAGGGTTGGTAAGGGTCCATTGGACCTACTACAGTCCTGAGGATGCAACCTGGGAACATGAGGATGCTATGCGGGAAGAATACCCACATGTTTTTGAAGACTTTTGAATTTTTTCTTGTACATGTGTTTGGCTTCCTAGATTAAAAGTTATGCTTGTTTAAAGGTTTTCCATACTAGCCCCTCATACTCTTGCATGGATTAGCTAGGTTAATGGTTTAGTTTTAGGATAATTCATTCTCGGTGCTTGTAGGTTTAGGATCTTACATATGGACTTCCTACTCCTTTGTTTTAATATAGACTAAATTCTAGAAATATTTTTATTAGATATAACTTTAGT
>SNQJ01S0070222.1:9811-48531 GCA_010110895.2 Picea sitchensis | reverse complement strand
TTTTTTTGAAAACATCTGATTTATTGTACTCTAGCAATCACTATGTTATGTACCCAGATTTATTTTCTAATCTAGATACATATAATCCTTCCACTAATTCTTTTGGTGAAACATTTTCTTCAACTAGTTCAAATTTATTTGAGAATAAAACTTTTTTGGATGATGATCCTTCGCCTATTAATATTAATTATGAATCTCTTGCTTATCCTTTTGATGATGTGGTTGATTCAAATTTTTCATGTGATTTGCAAGATAACTAAGTGTTATTCGATGAGTATTTTGATTTTTATGGCATAGAATCACATTCATTACAAAGTGAAATACATCCATCAATAGATTCATATGTTTTCCCTTTATTTCCTATGCACATATCTGTTTATGAACATTCTGATGTGTTTTATTTTCAAAGCTCATTTCAAGTTTCCAACGAAACTCACTATAATATTTTATTGGAATCTTTTTTTGATGAACTCTTGTTGAAACTCTTCTTTAATGGCAATTTCATTGAAAATAATCATTGGTCCAATGTTTGCCTTACTAATTTTAGGTTTAGTAAATTAGATGATTGTGTACATATGACAATCACCTTGGAGAATCACACTTCTTGTTTTCTAACACATGTTTTTCAGTATCCTCCATGGGAAGAAGTTAGTTTCTTTAAACTTTTGGGGGCTAAGGTAAATTCTCTTGATCTTATTGAGTCCTACGAAAAAAATTCTAATCATTTTCTCCATGCTACCCTTACAAATGCTCTCAATTGTACATATCATGATAAAATTGAGTTATGGTTAGAAGAGTCTTTTATTAATAAGTTTCCTATAAATATGTTTCTTTTATTGTTCTTATTAAGAGTAGATGTACATAATAGGTTAAGATTTTATTTTGATAGTTTAGTAATAATTCCATTACTGCTTCTAATTCCCTTTGTACATCTGATTGCACGCATTAAAGAATTTGACTGGTTTCATTGGAAATTCGATTTTACTTAGTCTCAGTTGTTCCTATAGATTAGAGTAGATTAGAGTAGGAGTAGTTTACTTTAGTTAGATTTTCTTTTACTCTTGTATATAGTTTAATTACTGAATAAGCAATCAACAAGTTGTTTTTAGAAAACATTGATGATGGATATGAAATCATTTCCTTCCTAGAGGGATTTATTTTATAAACTTGGTGTTTGCCTTAGTTTAGTTTCAATAAATCTTATGATCAGAGGCATATGTGAACTTGGATAAAATATGCAACTTCTTTATGTTGTTGGATTACTAAGAGGGAGGGTGAATCAATAATGAGCAATTTATACCATTTATTAATCCTTTTAACCACAATGTATATTCCTTTAACTTATTCAACAATGTTCATAATTTCATCATTAATATGTTATTGCATCATATAACATTAACATCCATCAATGCATAATAAAAAATAATAGACACATCCACACAATGCAAAATACACTAGTATTTTATGTGGAAACCCAATGCGGGAGAAAACCACATAATTCTTTTCTTATATTGCTTTAAGAATTACATTCAAGGAAGCACCAAATTCCAATTCTCCAACTCCAACTGGAAGGAGGCTCCAACCCCCTAGTTTATTAGGCTACAACCTGAGAGAAGCTCCAACTCCCCAATTCTCTGGATACAACCAGAAGGAGGCTACAACCCCCTATGTTCTCTGGCTACAATCAGAAGGTGGCTACAATAACCTATCCTTGCCCCATCCTACCACCCTGAAAAGTTGAGCCATCAGGGCCCTAGTAGTTGTTTCTTTGGAAAATTTATCTAGGAAATCTTTCTAAAATTTCGCCCAACTATTAATGGATCCGACCGAGAGGTTGAAATACCATGTTGAAGTTGAGTTCTCAAAGGTATAAGGGAATGGTATGCACACTACACCTTCATGTTGGACATTCATTAATCTTATAACTAATATAAATTTCATGATATGGTCCTCGGGTAGGCCGGAGGATTCAAGATCAAATTTTGGGAGAAGATTTTATGGGTGCCTAGGAAAATGATGCAATCTCCCCGGTAAGGCTAGGGCATCCATGGAAAACTAGGGATGATTATTTGCAGGTTGGTTGTTACCCTCAAGAACGTATTCATTGTTTTTTTTCATATTATCTGACTCGTTATCTGAATTTTCTGAATTAGAACTTTCTCCCTCAGACTCTAAAACATTTGTGCTAGAATAAGTACTTGTTGGTGGGGTGACGAGAGGGGTTTCAGGAATGAAACTAAGAGTTTGATCAATTTCAATAAGGGAGAAATAGACTAGATATTCAAATGTATGGACAAAGGTATGGTCTAGGGTATAAACAATTGGTCTTATAGTTTGTTTCGTGTAGGGAAGAAAAGGAGCTAACGACAATGCTCTGATTTGTCGGGCATAAGCCCTAGTAATCCTTCTAAATGTGTTGATTTCATCATGAGGGATTGCATAAGGTATTTTTGGGTGAATGTATGAGTCGTATTCAATGTGTGGTGACTCACTTGTGGTGGGGGTACCTTCAATATTAAGGTTTTCCCTGGGTTGTTTTGAATCTGTGGGCTATTTGAGATGGGTTTCTGTTTTGACTAGCCATGCATTCTTCAAGCTCTCCTTTTAGTGCCAATTTTGTTGAGGGGTCAAAATTCCATTTAACTCAATAGTAGGAATCACACCCAAAGATGAGGCCCAATTATACGCTTCCCTGTTTGAAGTAACGCAATTCTTCGAACAGATGGTCCAACAAGTTTTGATGGGATTTACTATGTTATCGAATGGGTCTGTTTTAGAATTTTTTTTGTTTCGTTTATTAAGAGTTCAATGAATGAAACCTTAAGAAAGATGGGTTTAGGATAATCTCTTACCAACAACGTGAAGACAAAACCACTTTTCAACCAATATCAAAACATTAATATTTCCTTATTGATCAATCGACACAATCATCTAAGAAAAGGAGAGTATTCGCAGAAATGACAAATAACCAAAAACAATTCAAGTTACTGTACAACACATTTTTATAACACCATCACATTCATGCCAATATACATTTAGCGACTGCAGTGTTTCAAGATAACTAAATAAACACAATTACTTTCTTACTAAACCACTTGTAGTACTAAATCAACAAAGCATAAAAATCCACAAATTATGCTACTCCACACGATCTGGTAAGAATCGTCTTCGGCTAGACACGAGCTTCCAAATTAAACTTCAAAAATAGTTTTTTTCCTATTTCTTCACTATTACAAAAATTTTGACCCTTCAAGATGAGGTTGACTTATTTATTTATATCAAAACTTCATGCAAACACTTATTACTAACGCTTGTTAAATAAGAGATAACAAGAAATAAAATGGATCATGTCCACATGGAAACTATCAGTGAGCTTTTGTTAACTCATAGGGTTAGCTCTGTCATATTTGGACCATTTGGAGAATAGATATTCACAAGTGTGTAAATATGGGAATCGATGTTGGTCCATCGACATGCTCAACCTATCCTTCATATCCATCGCCCAATCTCTAAATCTATTGACCTAGGAGTCTAGATGCTTTAGGACCCATGTTGTTCCTATTGGCCCATCGGTGAGTCTTTTAACCTCTCCCTTGTCAAGATTATGAATTTCTCAAACCTTAGCTTAGAACTTGTCATCTAACTCACCAAATTAATAGGATGTGATGCGTAAGTCGAAAAAATTGTTTTGGCATCCAAATTATGGGAGCTAAAGATCTATCATTTTCTGATTAATGTGGTCCCAAATTATGAGACACTCCTCCCATCTTTCCTTCATTTTTAGTTGTGGTTCTTTTACCAGTTGTACCCAATACTTTGCAGCTACTCTGAATCAAGATAAACTCTCCTATGCAAGCATTCTAATATCATGTTCTTCTTTGCCTCTTCCTTTCTAGATCTCTATGATTTATTCAATTTGTTCTGATAACTGACGAGATTTCTTGGACTATCTCATCATTTCCTTATACACTACGAGGCCCAGCAAGGTTTCTTCTTGAAAGCTAACAATATTGGTCATAAAGACCTCCTTGTCTGACTTGAAATGAATATAAATTTATGTTAATTCAATCTCCATGAACCTTACTACTTGGGTGGCATCCTAATAGTATTCCACATGATTCCTAAGGTGTGCCAATTCTGCTCTCATAGATTCATCTTCTCATTCATCTTATTTTTATCTGTCTATGGTGGCACTAGATATAGACATTCCCGCTCCTAACAACTCACTTACCTTGGACTGTCTTGCATCCAGCATGGTTTCCTCTTTGGTGATCATCACTATGCTATCCAAGATGAGTCTTCTCTTTTTCTTGTCCTCCGGACAACCACTTGTCTCTTTCGGTCATAAGAAATGGCCTGGACATCCACCACTTCGTCTATAGGCTCTAGGCTTGGCTTGTCCCCCCATGTGAGAAAATTTCCTAAGTTTCCTATTGTGTGAAAGTGTTCAAGCGTTGTTTCCTTTCCTTTGTCAGCTTGAGGGATCTCATGGATGGTCCCTTTATATATTTATTTATCCATACAAGACTTCTCATAAACTTATGTTAACCCCATGTTTGTCGTAATATGTGGATCTATGATTTTCTCTTTACTTGGGGAATTTTCCATGACCCCTGTTGCTATGTCTTCAACTAAGGCTACTAATCCTGAGAGTACAGAGTGTGCTGGAGGTCCCATTGAGGTTTCCTTGGTTTCCCTGTTACCTTCTGGTTCTTCATCTTTTTCTCCTTTGTTGGATTTTCCTCCAAACGATTCTTCAATAACCAGACTTCCTTGCTCTTTCAATGGTAGAGGGTTTCGGTCTGGAGTGGTATGATCACCTTCATATGAACTAGGGTCCGCTCCCATATCCAAAAATGATGTCCCCTTAGATAATTGTGTGCTTAG
Source organism: Picea sitchensis (assembly GCA_010110895.2). Classification (NCBI taxonomy): domain Eukaryota; kingdom Viridiplantae; phylum Streptophyta; class Pinopsida; order Pinales; family Pinaceae; genus Picea; species Picea sitchensis. Next base: position 43,644 of record SNQJ01S0070222.1, on the reverse strand, counting down.
TACCTTTGTTACTTCTTCCATTGTAACATGAACTGCAGTATACATTTCTTTCACATTGTTGTCATATACTGTGATTAGATCAGCGATGACAAGAGTTACTTTCCCCAAGGTGGTAGGTCTCACTTATAATTAAGGGGATGTCACCATTCCTAGATCTCCCGACTAATTTTCTTTAATGTTTATTTCTCATTGTATCCTTCTGCCATGGTTTTTCTAGGGGTTGCTAGCTCCTCAACTCCTCTGAATGTGACCGAAGTTATTACCACAGGTGTTCCTTTCGGTACCATGACAGTGTCCCCATGCTTCTGCATCATCCTCTCAGGTTCATCCAAGAGTCTTTGTGCCTCAAACTTGTCTACTATCTTCTCTTCACCTTCCTGTTGATCTAGTGCCATCGAGGCTGGCCTGAATGTCTATTCTAGAAATTAAAATTGTTCAACCTGGGGAAAGGCCATGAACCTGATAAGGTATGGTTTTTCTTTCCTCTACAAAACTTCTTCCCATCTAAAAGAATTCTCTGTAAATATTATGTCCTAGAAATCATCATGTGGGTAAGGCCAATGGGACACTACCTAGTTATCATTTTTGGCTACCATTTTTCTAGGGTCGTTCCTCCTATACCTCTTAATGTCGAACCTATATTCTATTTGAATTTGAGCTTCTTGTTTGGTTCGTATGGTATCCTTGAACAAATGGTAATCTACATAGAACCCATAGGGAATAAATATCCTATTCTTGTCCTTTACTAGAGATGCATTGAACCCTTGTAATATAGTCTAGTAACAGATTTCCCTTACCATCAATTTATTAGGAAAATGAGCCTACAATAGATGTGGTGCTCCAAGGGTTCTGAAAATCCTGATATATGTGTTTCTTTCTTCCAGGTACCAATGCCAAATTTTGGATATTACCTTCCTCTCTACTTCTGATAATCTTGGGAAATATTGCTTAAAAATTAGAGAATACACTCAAGCTATGAAACCATTGCAAACTAAATCCATTGATATTTTGTACCTGTTCTACCATAATATGCCAAAGTAGACATGTATAGGCCCTTTGGAGACATGCCACCTTAGGTTCAAACCAAGGAAAACATTTCTAGTGCATATTTCATCCAGGAGATAAGACACCATGTAAAATGCATGGGTTTCCTCAGGTTTTGGATTCTGTGTCGCTTCTATCTGGGTGCTCAATTGTTTCAAGATAATGGCTCCCTAGTTGAAAGTGTTTCCATATGTAGAAACTGTATGAGCCAAAGGAATCCAGGATTATGAGAACATAGAGCAATCCTTTTCTCCATATAGATGACATATCGAGGTCATCGGGAAAATGTAAGGTTCCCGAAGGTTATCTCTGTTGTACCACCCCGAGGCCCAATTCACGAACTTCTTATCCTCCCTCCACCAAGACACTAACAATTGACCTATGTTATTTCTCTCATAGAATGCCAAAATAAAATATTTGTTCAACCTGACGTCAATGTCCTTGAGATTATAATACACATTTACTTCCATCGACAATAAAACACCTATACATTCCCCATCCTTGTTATTTAGCAAGCATTTATCTGCATTGACATGATGGATGATCCACTCTAAGAGATCAACACATGGTAGGATGGGTGTATTGGCCACTACTAAGTATAATGAAGATTGCTTGATGTTATGGAAGACCTATTCAACTAACCCCCTTTCCTCTGGGTCACTGTGAGGCGTGAACTCTAGAAAATCCTCATAATGGAGTTTGTTATACAAGTCCAACCGGGAAGGCATAATTACCTTGGAATTAGTTCCATTTTCTATGTCTTTGAATAATGGGGGTGGACTTGCAAACTTCTTTTGCGACATTTGGATCACCGACTTTGCCTTGGGGGAGAAATCTATTTTTTTTTTCGTCGAGACGGACACCTATCCGATTTGCTCACTTCCTCCTTTTGGAGTCTTGCGTGACTTGCAAGTTAATGGTCGTCTGGGAGGCATTTTTTCTAGAAATACAATAATTCATCTCAGTAGCTCCCCTACCATAAATTTCAAAGAAAAATACAATCAATTCCTACGTTCCAAAATTATTCCAAGTCCAATGCTCACTAGTTACAATTTTGCAATAAACACAACACAACTTAGTTACTTAGCGATACTCGATCAATTGTGAGTTCATGAAAGAAATTTAAAAAATTATATGAAAAAAATGAGATCATTCAAATGTCTTCAAATAAATAACAGTCAACTTACACATTCAAAATCATCAAGTTTTTCAGTACAACGGATCTATGAGAGATTTACATTAATTTCATTCACTGATTATTCCATCTCTTGTATTAATAAAGACGATCAAACCGATGACGTGAAAGGAAATTGGAGTTTTCCATTGGGGAATTTAAATCATCTTGGATTGACATGCAACAGTCTACAATCAGGAGGTGGTCATTTGAGCTACTTGTTTTTTTTTTTAAGAAATCGCATGCCTAAATAGTCGATCCGATGTAAATGATGGGGCTGTAGAATTTATTTTCCTTGCATGTGATTTGACCGGGGTGTCAACGTGGCGGATTTTAGTAAGCCCAAAACCTAGGGATGTGTGCAGGTAGAAGGTCCCAATATGGACAGTCTTGATGAGTTGGGGACCCTCGGAAAGGCATAATAGATGATTCATACTTTCCTCCATAACCTCTTAGATCGAGCATCGACCAGAAGTAGGATGTAGGTCTGAATATAGGTTTATGATTCTTGATCGACCAACATCGATGTTTATTGGTGTTCAAAGTTTTCTCAGTTTTTGTGTGTTTCCTTGTGTTCAATACCAGGTGTCGATTTTCGGTGTTACTCCCGGCATCGACGATTATCTCCTCAACTCAGCAATAAGTATTTTGTCAATTGACCTCGTCGACGCCTGATGTTTCTCATTATCAGCATTCTCGATTATGTGCCACACTTTTGACACATGGATTGAACTCACCGATGCCCCATGTTGATCGACGTAGGAATTTTCCCAAGCATCTAGTGCCTTTGCACAACTAGTATCGAACCTGGATGACGTCCGATGTTGATGGGAGTCGACATTCTAAAGAATGTTCCACGTATCTTGTCATGCGTATTGTTTCGATGGATGCCCGATATTGATCGATGTTGGAGAGCTACCATCGGGTGTTGGAGGGTTTTACCTTTAGTAGTGTATTTGAGGCTCTTTCCTAAGAAAACAACCAAGTGTTTTGCGTTTTTTGATCTCATTTGAAAGACATGTGGATTTTGTTTTATTTGGACTTTTTTTTATTTGTAGATGCAAGTCAAACTGTGTAAATCAATGAGCAATTTGAAAAAACAGTAGAAATGCAACTCATGTTAAATCAAAGGAAACAAAAATGGAAACGACAAAAAATAGAAAGTGGTGCCCAAAAATTTGATAATTTCAAGGGTAATGTTGAGTGCTAAACACACTGCAAGGGATTTGTGATCAATAAGAATTATGATTTGAAATCTGTGCTAGAACAGATAATTAGTTTTGCGAGGTCGATTTCAAGAAAATGGAGAAGTATTCTGAAAAATGGAGACATGGGTTTTGTGCGTAATGAGTCCATTTAGTTTTCGTGTGAATAGTTTCCAAAAGTTTGAAATATTCGAGAGATGTGTTCAATATTATAAAACGAATTTTCCCAGAAATTCTATGGTGGTCGATTTCCAAATTTTCATCAATCTGTGTGGTTGCGCCTAACAAAGACAAGAATTGGCATAGGGTTTGGAGTTTAGAATGTGTAGGAGAGTATTAAGGTTATAGTTTGATTCTAGATAATGGGATCATATTTCTTATATAAGGAGCATTGGAGGTGGGGGGGATTCCAAGTTCCGTAGAGGATTAATCTCTTTGCATTTTTGCAAGGAGGATATTTTATGTAGATTAGGAGAGGTCGAATCTTGGAGAAGGAGGAGAGATTACACTATTGTAAAACTATGTTTTTTAAGGATTTTGACTGTCAATTAGACCAGCAAATGGAAGACTCTTTGTTTTTGTGTAATTATTGAGAACTATTGCTTGTTTTGGTCATTAATACAAAGATGTCATTCATTTCTTGCTTATCTTTTGTTTTTATGGGTGTGATTAATTTTTCAATCACTATTGTTAGATTAAATAACTTGTGCTTATTTATAATCACTAACAAGTTGTCTTGCAGAGATGAACAAAGGAATATTTAAGGATGAATATTATGTCTAAGAAGGCTTTTGATCACTTGATCATTAGCTATCTAATAATTTAGTATCTTATTGGTCTTGTTATAATTCATGTTATTCTATATAACTATTTTTGTAGCTTAACATGGATCCACTGGCTCATATTCTTAACATGAATTTATATTGCATTCAAGAAGACATTTAAATCATTAATTGTTAGTTGTCTATTAGTCTAATGCAATACTTGTCTTGTCTTATTCTTGTCATCCTATTTGGACTATTCTTGTAGCTTGACATGACTTATTGGTTTGAATGAAATTTTCATTTGAACTTGGATATATGTATAATACAAATTTGATAACTATTTATTAGATAACTATGTGTGAATATATGCTTGATTAGTAGCAGATCTAAGAACTATTTCTCGGGTCCACTCTCTCCATTTTATTATAAGTTCAAGTTGGTCTATATTTTATTATTTCACTCTTGATTGGGAAGAGATCTATATATTTTCCTAATTAGGATAGAATAGACTTATTTCTTTTATCTTCATTTATAATAGAACACATTTGGATATGGATTCATTTATTTAAAACAAAACTCTCATTTCATAGGAGAAAACATTTAGGTGGCTTGGCTGAGCCCTCATTTCATGTTACTCATTTAGTTAGGTTTGATTAGTTTAGATTAGATTAAAATTTAGATTAGGTTAGTTTTAGGTAAGGGTAATTGGACCCATTTTAACTAGTCAGAATCAACATACCAAACATATAAGGTTATAATTGGGGACCTGACCGGGTGGTCTCCCTAATGTTGAACATAGTCAGTTGTATCCATCAACATATTCCTAAAAATATAAAGTAAAAAATATGGATATTTTAAATATATCCTAAGTCACTAAGTTGAGTAACGTATCACCTTGCGAGGGAATCCAAGTGTGGTACCATGTAGTTCCCAACATGACAAGTGTCTAGTTGGGAACATGCACATACGTTTAGGTGGATTTAGTGCATTTGGATATGATTACATCATTAGTCTTACCATCTCCCTCTCCTATCAACCGTACTTTCATGCTTCCATTACTTGTACCTATACCATGGGAAGCTTTGGAACTGGATTGAAGAGGTGGGCTTTCAGGTTCGTAGGACATTGAAGAGGAGGGTTATCAGGCCCATAGGACATTGAAGAAGCAAGTTGTCAAGCCCGTGAGAATTTTATCTAGGTGAGAGAATTGTTGGGAATTGATTTCCCAAGGTGCCAAGGTGCAACTATAGGGATCTGAGACTTCCTGTTTGTCCTGTTGTTGAATCCTCGAAGGGAAGTGGGTAGCTGAAGGACTATTGTGAAGATAAGGGGAACAGTTCTTGGGGTGAGACAGGAATGTGGGGAATGAGGGACTATAGGCTGTTAGTTTGAGTTGGCACATGAGTCTGAGTTTTTATGCTTTCTGAGAGACCTTATTCTGGTTAGGATTCCATTTTCCCAATTGGAGTTTTAGCCCCAACTCAAGGGTGACCCATTGCTAAAATTTATGAGTAGTGCGGTCTAAGGCTAAGAGGAACGTGGAAGGTCTACACGCAGTTAGTGTTATTTTTACCAAAGATAAGTGTCTATTGTGTGTTAATTTATGTGTTGTGTTAATATTTAAGAATTTATTCTTATGGGTTTTCCTATACATTTTGTATCTATATACTTGTTGTTATTTTGCTTTAATATGTTCATTTGTAGAGCACTATCAGTTAATTAAATGGTATCAAAATTTGGAATTTACGTGTGGAATTGCCTAGAAGGGGTCTGGGGATACTATAAAGTTACACTAATCCTCCCAAGACCTACAAGAGAATGCTTCCCCATAACTCTCTTGTAGTAAAATCATTTTTCAATGGAAGCCTTCCCTTGAATACAATGGCTCATACTCAAGCTCAAACTCAGACTCAAACCCAGAATCAGAATCAGAACTAGATTCAAAAGCAATGGGAATCTAAGCTCTTTAAGCCATTAGATCTGTCAGCCATCCGGAGATACACTCAATAGATTCCTACAAAGTATGAAAAATGGTTTCCCATATTCACTGGTAATGATGTGACTAGTGCAGATGATCATATGAGTAATTTCTGGGCTTTCTTTCAACTCAATCCCATAAGTGATGGTTATGAGGATTTGTTGATGAAACTATTCTCTTCCACTCTTCAAGATGCTGCTAGAATATGGTATGATAGTCTCTATGGTGCTAGTATCAAAACCACAGATCAATAGAACAAGTTTTCCTCAAAAGACGAAGTGTTAGAGAAGATCCTAATATTTTGTTAACACAACTAAATGATATCAAGAAATATGAGAATGAGATTGTTAGGGAGTTCCATGCCAAGTGTTAACACATAAGATTGATCATGTCAAGGGGTATCTATGGTTTTTAGAGCCTAAAATTTAACCATTTCTTCAGGAATTATGTCATACCATCAACTAACAACCTCCTCGAAGTGTGCAAGATATATTTGAGTTGGCATTGTGAACTAGTTAAGGAGGAGCATTGTAGCTTGGATAGGTTGCAAGCACTCACGTTCGGACTTATCAACATCCACAACATCCTTAGGACCATAAGTTACTCCATGAGGTTTTTCATCTTGTTTGAAGGTCAAGAAAGTGGTTTTGGATGGTTTTTCCTTTTGGCATTGCGAATTGGCAGACAAGGGCGTTGCGAACTCATTTCATGTAGCAACTTCTTTTAAACATTTGATCATAACTCCAAAAACGTGATGTGGTTTTTTCTGAATTTGTTTTTTGGAGGAGAATAATAATGGCATTGAATTTCTAAACAAATTTAATCCTAACCCAGTTTGTAATTCGAGAGATATAATTAAAACACCAGTCCATTGCAAACTGGCATTGCAAACTATTTATTTTGCATAGTTGTTGGATATTCGCCTTGTTTGGAGGTTTCCACCTGTCAAGGAAGGTTCAAATGGTCTCCCAGGAGTTAGTTGGGCATGAGGGACATGTTTTCCATATCCAAATAAATTAGGATGACTTGTTTCAAAAGGCATTTATCATTATAGACAAAATCCCAAAAAAATAGGAATTTGTTAGAATCTTTTGTAACAAGACTCCTAAATGGAGGAGGATCCTATGTAACTCCTTGGTTTATACCTCCTTAGGGTATATAGATATTATTCACTATAAATGAAAGGGTTTTTGATGAGAAAGGATTGGATTCATGATCCAAGAGAGGAGAGAGTTGGAGGAGCAGTTTTAGTTGCTCATTTGTAAGCTTGAGGGCCTGTTTGTAATGACATTTTCTGACATAAAAGATTCATGAGAGCTGTTATTAGATTGTGTTCTTTGTTTTCCCATTTCTTTGTCATCTTCTTGCTTGAATATATTTCAGGTTCTGAGGATCATACTTTCCATTTATTGATGGATTCATGAACAACAGAGGATCTATTGTAGCTTTCCCATTAAATCGTTGTTCATTGTTTAAGCAATATTTATCTATTTGCAGAAATGATTTTTGTACAATGGTTGTTCTTCCTTTTTTCATATTCACCATGATTATACCCATCATTATATATCTCTTTGTTTGATATACAGTTTGATTTCATTTGATCTATAGGATGTTATGACTTCATGCCCAATGGAATGCCTCTACATACATTTTGTTGCCCTCTCCCTTTCTTTCCTAGTCTTGTTGATCCACCTACTAAAACCATTTAATCCATTTATATTCTAATGGGTACTAGGATTACACCTACAATAGTCTAGGTGTGACTTCTAGTTCTAACACCAAGTTTCAAAGGTTGTTACAACAAATACCTAAGAGTCATAACCCTGGAGGATATTACCTTCTCTTCCTCTATACTAAGGTATTTTTAGGGAAATTTGGATTCATGCTTAGGGAAAAAGGTCCAAAGACAATTCAAGAAGCCCATGAAATAGCTACAAGAATCGAGGCTAATCTCTCCTCATCCAAGGTGGAAACTTTCTATGCCCCAAGAAGCAAGGTTGATATTAAACCAAAGACAGTTCAAAACAATGAGACCACCCAAAATATCAGTGTTTACTTAGCAAAGCTTCAAGAGACTGTGGATGACATGTAAAGAAATTACCAATTTGGAGAGAGCACAACAATAAGCTCATATGCCTCCTTTCAAGGGACAACCTCAAAAGCCCTGTTAAGTATACAAGCCTCAAAATGAACAAAGGGTTCATAATAGTCTCACTCCCTCAAATGTTGTAGATGAGACTCCTTGGTGTTTTTAGTGTAGGGATGCACATTGGGAACATGGATGTCCAATGAATAATGAAGACCCTAATCAAGTGAACATTATGAATTATACTTTCGTTGAAGATCCACAAGTGTGCATCAACATCACACTTGAACAACAAGAGGAAGGCATAAAAGAAGCCCGAGAGAAAGGATAGGGATGGGTGTGGATAGCACGATGAGTCAAGAGAGAAGATAATGAGGAAAGAGTTACAAGTCTATAAAAGACAAAATAAATCACCTTAGGAACCTCCCACTAACCCCAAGATTTCTCAACAAAAAATTTCCACCTCCACCAGTAAGTAGGCTTTTTCCCAATCTTGCTTCACCAAAAAATGACAATAGTAACTTGAACTTTGAATTAGAAAGTGCTTTGGTAAAGATTAATGTAAAAGTACCTTTGAGAGAAATCATCAAATTCCCTTCAATGAAGAATAGGTTTGAATTAAAAGTAGGTAGAAGAGTAGTGGTAAAGATTGATCCCGGTAATGACGGTCGGTCTCGGGTTCAAACCCGAAGATGGGTGTTTCTCGCTGCCTAATTAACCGTTCGAGCCAAGCTCACCACCTTTAAAATATTACAAAGGATCTTGAAACCGACAATGGACTTACGCCGAAATGCGTGATTTATGCTAGACCTAGGGTTTTGAAATCACGAGTAGCACGAGGAAGTCAATAAAGCTGGCCTTGAGGTGAAATTACGACCCCCTCCTCCACTGAAGCTTAGGTAAAGGAGCCTTATAGAAATTTTGGTCACAAAGTGCGGAAAATTCGATGGAATCGTGATCAATTTTATCAAGCTTAGGATATCCGAGGAAACCAAGCCTCACGAGAGAGAGACCAATGCGAGGGCCATGCAGCACAGTAGTAGTCTTATGGGGCAGTTCATGAGCTATAGCGTCCTCTAAAACTCCATGCGGCAGAATCTGGTATAGCCCCAGAGCCGATAGCAAAGGGAGTTACACCGCTACCACATCCGGAGAGGGTATTTCGTTTTTGAATTCATTTCGAAGAGGATGAGACCTAATTTTAGGAACGGCCCCTATTTTATGGGATCACAAGGTCTATATTTGAACAAGTGGTCTCGGTTTGACCCATGATGGATCACAGCCCAAGAAGTGCAGGTGTGGAGTGGGGCTTCTAACCTCGATGCTGGTGGGACTTCGGGAATCTGCAAAAGAGGATAGAAGCCAGGGTTAAGCGGTATATATGAAGCGGAAGTGACAGCAAGTAGACCCGATCTGGTATGCCAGAATTTGCGTGGAAGTCAACTTGCAAGCAGGGCTCCCAGAGGCAGTCAAACTCTCCATTGGCACCTGGACCCACTTCCATAAGCTTGATTATGAGCACTTGCCCTCCAAATGTAGGAGCCGAACTGTAGCCATTTTCAAAGAAATTTGTCTAAAATCAAACTCTGGAAAGAAGGATGTAGAAGCACAGGCAAAAGTTAAAAGAAGAAGAATTGTAGAATAATGCGAGCAAAGGATAAAGAAAGGAACCACAGGGAACCCCTCAAGGGATAGCCAAGCCCTCAAAGAGACCGGAGATCCCTCCAATCCCTCTCCTAAGTCCTTGACTTCCAGCGGAATGGAACTCCCTCGACCAGCCACGCGCAATCTCACCCATCAGGCCTGCTAAATTGAGGAACCTTGGCCAACAGCAGAAACACGTGTCATTCTGAACTCATTTGAGAGACATGGAGATCTGGGATGAGGCCAGAAACAGTCCCGATTAGCCCAAAGAGGCTCTAGAACAACCAAGGAGTAGAATTAAAGAAAGAGAAGAACAGAGGCTACTGGGGAGTGGCCCTAGGCATCCAGTACCTCCATGAGATGCCCACACAAGATCGAGGGGCTAAGTAGGGGAAAACACGAAGATTGGACCCCCTCCCAGAATAAATAATGCAATGCGTCTGGGCGCAGGAGGGACTAAATTAAGAGCCAAAGAAGAAGCCAGGGACATTGGGATGGAGGCATGAGATCCCTCCTTATCCGAGGAGGCCGAAATGGAGGGAGGCTGACACTTCTAAGGTTAAACCCCTATTCTGGAAATAGGATAGGAATAGAAGTGGTAGCAAAGGAGGAGCCTCGGAGGAACTACTTAATATACAGGATTCGACCAAACTGTAGCTCACAGAAGAAATAGGCACCATTCATTGGCTTTTTACAAATCTGATCCACAAAGACTCTGGTCGCCAGGTAAGCCTCTTTAACTTGTATGTTCTCGTTTGCCAACAAAAAATACATTGGGACTCTTTGCAATACGTTTCTTAATAGTCATCACACCAAGAATTTAGTAGTTGTTGGGGACCTCAATGTCACCCTCTCACTATCTGAGAAGAAAGGAGGGTCTATCGTTCGAGACCCCTCCAGAGAATTTGTTGAATATTTGATGGCAGACTGGGAATTGGAATATATACCTCCTTCCAATGGTAAATTATCCTGGTCAAATAAAAGAGTCGTCCCTGGCCATATAGCTGCCAGACTGGACCGGTTTCTAATCCAATCATCCTTCCTCACTCTAGGTTTGAGAGCCTCATCTAAACTCCTTCCGCACTACACATCGGATCACAAACCCATCTCCCTCTCTATTCGATCAAGTGCTTCGCTAGGCCCCATCCTGTTCAAGTTCTCCCCTCTTTGGTTAGCTCAAAGTGAATTCCTCAATCTGGTTCATCTCTCTTGGAAAACCCCTGTCTTTGGGTCTCCTTTCTTTTTGTGGGAGGAAAAACTCAGGCGCCTCAAAGCCTCTCTTAAATTGTGGGCCAAAATCAAGCCTCTCCCTTGGAGGAAATAAGAAGAGCTCAGGAAACTTTGGAACTTCATCAACAGGTTATGGAAGAGGCCCCTATCACTAAAACCCTCCTCGGCCCGAGGCCGAAGAATCAAAGCAAGCTGCACAAAACTTGCGAGATGAAGAAATTTATTGGAGGATGAAGTCCGAGGTGCTCACAGTTACGGAATGGCGATAAGAATACGCCTTCTTTCACAACATGATCAAGAATAAATCATAATTCTATACCGGAAATCCATTGGCATGAGCAAGTTTACAATGATGCCTATAGCATAAAGGAAGCCGCCCACAGCTTTTTCAAAGACCTTTATTTAGCAGATTCGATGGATAACTTGGACCCTCTTGCCTACCCAATCTCAGAATTACCAAATTTGATGGCGAGGATAGAGAATGTGCTGTTGAGCAGGAGACCGGTGATTAGTGGCAAGAAATTGTAAAGTAGTTTTAGAGATGCATCGACAAGGCCGGGGCGGATGGATTCCTGTCGTTTCTCACCAAGATCTTTGGGATATCATTCATAAAGAGCTATGCAAGATGGTCCGGAAATCTCAGAATTTGCTGACAGGAGGAAACACCAATTCTTCTTTCCTAGCCCTTGTTCCTAAAGAAAAGGTGCTAAGACCAACTTTACGCGGAGGTTGGAATATTAATATCTCTATGCAATGCTGATTTATAAAATCATCCACCAAAAAGATAATTACCAAATAGGCTCAAGAGAGAAATCCTCCCAAAATTGATCCCGGAAAAGAAAACCGAGGAGGTTTTCGTCCCGTCAGAACTCGTCGGACATTACCAATCTCTTAGTCAGGAAGCCGACCACACCAGGTATAAAAATACAGAGAAGGAATGGCGATCCAAGTTGGATCGGCAAATTACCTTTGTTGAATTAGGCATGACTTCTTTGCCTACGGTAATGGAAATTCGGGTTCTCACAAAGTTTATAGGGTGGATAAAATCTTGCATCACCGCTCCTCGGATTACTTATGATCAGCGGAAATACGCGCCAATTTCTTTCAGAAGCATCTTAGGGGCTCGGACAAGGATGCCCATGTCCCCAATCTTTGTATATTTATCAAGCTGTATTCAGGCTGCTCGACTCCAAAGTACACCCTCCTCCTTGATTCTCCCTGAGTGAATTACCCCCTCCGCAAAGTAAGTCGAAATACCCGATTCGGCGGTGATACACTTCTCACGGGTGGCTTGACACTAAACGACTCGCGACTTCAAGGCACGGAGATTAGACCTCTATAAAAAGCATTCGTGAATTGAAAAAATATAACAAGTGCACAAGACTACAGGATGGGCTAATACCTCTCCGGGAGGCTATGGAGATAGAGTATCCTCAACATGGAAGGCCTCTCGATTTGGGATAACTTCAGCTCTTGGGTCCTAGATCTTCCAGAAGTAGGCTGGGGCTCATTGGATGCCTATAGTGGATAGGTCAGAACTAAATCAGAAGCTGGGGAGCCTGGTGGTTATGAGGCCGGCAAGTGGTCTCATGAAGATTCTGTCGCTCAAGCCTTCCCATTTACGATTAACAGATCACAGTTGCCCCAAAACAATTAACAAACAAAGGTGATGCTATTTGTGAGGTTCCGTAGGAGGGAGGAGTAAGAACAATCGCGAAGAAACTACTGATAGTGGTCCAAGGTCAAAGAGAATCCAAGAAGCTAGAGGGTGGCGAGACATGAGGGGCGTCATTTGCTCACAACCTAAGCTATGGGAGGCAGGCTGCAACAGAATAGTCATGGAAAGGCGGGCTGAGCTAAAGGCAAGTTCAAAGGGAAAATATTTTCAGGAGATCGAGACCAGAAAGGCCTCACAAGGCAGAGGACCTACCAATTTTCCATCTCTGTATTAGAGCTCTTGCCTTTTTCCAATCCAATCTTACTTGGATCCCGGGAAATGGGGCAAAAATTTGAATTTTGGAGGACTCTATTCTTGGCGATCCCCCGCTCAAAGGATACAGGGACATTAAGTACACATTGGGGAGTGGCTCTTAGCCAACAATTGTAAGACTCTTTGGGACATCTCCCCTGGAGATAGCGTCCGGCTCTCAGCGAAGTGGAATTTAGGGCGCTATAGGAACTCCATGAAGAGCTACAGTTGCCGAGGCATCTCAAAGGGGAAAATGATGGGGTAACTTCAAAGACAATGGTAGGGGCTCCCCTCGGTGTTTTATCATTCTGGTGGGTTATGAAGTGACATAGAAGCTCTCCACAGGTTTCCCACTGAGCCACAGTGGTGGCAAATACCAGACTTTCCTCTATTCCAAAGAGTGGACCACTTTGCTTGGACATAACCCATAATAGCATTCCTAACCCGATGATCTCGAGGAAGAGGAAGGCCGATCTCGATGTGTCCTCTTTAGAGCCAGCAGAAGAAACCGAGCACTTATTCTTGAATCTGGCTACTCAAAGAGAGTATGGAGTCTTCTGCAGGAAGTGCCCTTCCTCGCCTTCCCTCCTTGGCTTTGGATTTCCTACACAACTGGCAGTCTTTGTCCCACTTTGATCTGCATAAAAAAACACCTCCTGAAAACAGTCTAGATGTGGCTTCCAAAGTTCATCAACTGGAAAATCTGGTTAGAAAGGAATAGCGAGGGTCTTCAATGAAGCATGGTACTTATTCCAGTGTGCCATTCAAGCAAGGCAGCTAGCTGGAAGCTTTAAATGAAGAAGAATCAACCTCTAAATCACATCCCCTCTCTCGGTGGAGGAATCCATTTGGTTTAATCACTTCAGTCCTATTCTCCCTGGTACCATTAAGTCCCCTTTGAATCCTATTAGAAGTTGGGAAATTAGATTGGAGGAGCAGGAATTTCTACTATGGAGGTCTTCCCTCAATGAATGGTGCCTCTTCTTAGAAGCCCAGAATTGTGAAAGGCAATCAGTCCGAGAACGTGGAGGCATCATTATTTATCCTTCAGGCATCACTCACTCTGAATATGCTTGGGGGATAGGCCACGCTACCAACAATCAGAGGTTTTATACAGCGGCAGCAGAGTCTCCATCCGGGCTCCACATTTGGGAATTCACAGAAATTAGAATATTGGTGATTCCAAAGCAGAGATCCACAGAGCCTTAATTTAAAAAAAAACAAAGGGCCCTTCGCCAGCCCATTTGTATAGGAAGTCCGCCATCTCCTCAGTCAGTTCAAAGTTTCCATGTATCCATCGCGTGCTCAGAACTTCCAGATAGTCCCGTGGGCGTACAAAGCCCGAATCTTGGCTCCAAAAGGTATCCTAAGGTGAATGCAGGAGGCGTCCACTCCATCATCCCCCTCCAATCCCTCCGATTCCCAAACTCACGCAACCCCTTCATCCGAAGTACCAAGGTTCGATCTCTCCCTTCATCACATCACGGGGCCAGGTTATCCTGCATCCACAGGGCCGCTTTTGATTAGAGTGGTGATTCATGAGGAAGTGCTGGATTTTCCCTTCTTAATGACCTGCTTCCGTTCTCATTCCATGTGGTTATTTGTTCCCCTTCGGCCTCCTCCTGCCCCGAATCTTCATCTCGATGGATAAAGAAGCCTTCAACGTCAAACCTAGTCTCTGCGCCGCCGAGGAGCGGATGAGCTTCTTGAGGTCAGGCCTGGAAAGCATCAAAAGCGACTCGCCAGATAAATTGGGAAATGTTAGCCATTTGAAATGGGTTGTTAAAGATAGCAATACGATGAACTCCAAAGTGCGAAAGTCACGACAAAATCGATGGGGAAACCTTAGGGAAAGTTACAGGTACACTCTACCAGAACTCAGTGGAAGGAGGCTTACTAGCCAACCCATTTAGAGATTTAGAAACCAGTGAGAGCCTCTAAGAAAAGGCAGATTAACTCTAGAAGGCGAATTCATGGCGTTCGGAAGAAGACATGAGAGTTCAAGCGGGTATGGAAGTGGTTAAATCTTAGCAGGGAGATAGTCTTTTACTGAGGATTCAAGCCAGTATGATGGTTAAATCTTAGCAGAGATAGTCTTTTCGGCATGTAATAGTCTCAAGATTGTTTTGGTTTTCTTGTAAGTCTAGGTCCCTCGAGCAATAGCTCTCATTTTGAATATGTAAGGGTTGGCAGCCCACTCTGCCTCTTATCAATAAAAATCCTCATAACCGATCTTGTTAAAAAAAAAAAAAAAATAGGTTTAAGAGATTATTCAAGGTACAATATGAACTAATAGATCCCCCCATAATTCTACAAGTAGATCATTTCAGGGTACAATATGATGATCATCCACCTTTCTTTATGTCTCTGAAGTGAATAGAAAACACTTGAATAATTTCATTCTTGACTCAGGGGAATGTGTGAATATGATGTCATTGAAGTTAATGAAACAGTTAGGTTTGAACACCACAAGGCCTTAGAAAAATGTATGTGGGTACGATTCCAGGTTTATTCCCACTCATGGTGTGATAGAAAATGTGAAGGCCCACCTTTCCTGATATCCTAAGATAGTTATCCCGATGGAAATTGTCGTGGTGGATGTTTCATATGTATGGGGAATGCTCTTATCTAGAATTTTCATTGCAACATTGGGTGGCACATTGCAGATGGACCTAAGTAGTATTGAATTATCTATGAATGATGGTACCTATGCTTACTTTCCCAATATGACTATGGCCAAGTCTCACATTGAAGAAGTTGACATTGACTTAGAAACAAAATAAATACCTGATCCAACCAAGAAATATCTTCCATTTTTTTCCTCAGATGACTTACCTTTTTCCAAGGAAGAGGATTTTGATGCCATACAATGGCCAAAAAAGGAAGTGTACCAGCAAATGCTAGACAAGTATAAGGACAATAAGATTTTCTCTATCAAAGTATTGACAAAGGAAGACAAAGATATATTGGTTAGACCAAGCCAATATGATGTCCTTACCATAAAATCCCACCCCCTCCCTCAAGACAATGCACCAGAATAATACAAGAGGCAAGTGATCTCAAAAGAGGGAACTACAAGAAGGCAGATTTGGTTTTGGAGTGGGATACAAAAATGGGCCAACCCAATAATCATAAGGATTCTAATAATTCTTGGATGGGACCATTTAAAGTTAGAGGGAATTCTGTCAATGAAACTTACTACCTGAACATAATGCAGGGAAGGGGATGCCCATTACCAATTAGTGGCCACCTCCTCAAACCCCATTGTGGGGAAGATACTTGACTCCCTACTAATATAGGTTGGTGTAGGTAGGTAGGTAGGAATTTTCATCTTGCATCTCATTGTATATATTTTTCATATCATGGTAGTATAGTTTGCATTTAACTTAACATGATTTGTAAACATGCTAACGGTTTACATATTTTCCTCTTGCCTCCTGCATTATTTTTATGTCATACTTATATGTTTGCATGATCATATTGACATGTTAGAATACAAATATTGAAAAAAATTGTTTTCAACATTTTCTTTGAATTTTGATAATTTTCATAAGAATGAGGGGTGATAACACCACCCTCTATGCTCTGACGGTTTTTCTTGAGTGTGTAGGAATAGGTCATACCATAAATATTGAGGTTCTCAATCGTTCAATAGTGAGCACATGTCCCCAAGTATGAGCCTGATGTTACCCCCTCAGACTAGGGGTAATTAAGGAGATCATGTCTTAAGGCCCATAGGTAGCAAACATGGAGTTCTGAGAGCCAGATTGACTAGCAGAGCCCCACAAGGGCCTGTTGAGGGGTCCTAAATCCATTTAACTCAACAAAAGGAGCCAAACCCGCCACCGAGACCCAATTAGACTCTGCAGCTTTTGATAATGGAATGGTTCTCCATATCTGTCGATCTGGCCAAATAATCGATGGGCTTTACGTAGTGATTGACAAGATATCTTCTTATGAAAATTCCTCCTTCAGTTTAAACGTTCTCTTTTGTATTTTCTTTTATTACATGGGTCTGCTAAAAGATATGTGTTGGTATAAATCATCTAGGTAAAGGGGAAATCTTAACTACTAAAGAAGGGTGAGCTTGGGATAACCCTCATGCTCCAGCATGCAGAAAAATATTTCCATACCTATGACAAGCCTAGTACTAATACATCAACTTGTTGGTATTTTAATTATTGACTGAGATACAGTTATCGAAAGAAAACATACATGCAATAAAATGATGGCAAGAAAAATAGTTTCCTTATCTCTAACCATTAATCACACATTAACAAAATGATTTTCTTTCCATCATTAGAGACAAGAATTATAAAAATATTGAATCAACTTATCAATAAATTCAGAAAATCTTACTCATTACAACATCCATTCATGAGATAAAGTCAGAAGTAATTCCTCCTTGTGATCCAATCACACACGCCTTTGATGTAAAACATAATTTTTTTCTCCGGTCCTAAACAAGACTTCTCAATTAAGGTAGTTCTAAAATAGTTCTTTACAATTCCAAAAATGAGGGTCTTTTCCAAAACCATCAACCCTTTCTAAAAGGTCGATCCTCTTATTTATAACAAATTATTAATTAAAAATAACTATCAAAAGTGCAAGCTAAGTAAAACAAAACATCGCCACATGGCGCTTCCATTTCTCTGTCTTCTAAGAGTCATCAAATGGTGTCACTTAAGTGGATGACTCTTCTCATAATTTGACCACTTGACGAAGATTTCCTCACATGTGTTGGCATATGGGAATCTGTGTTGGTCCATCGGGGCCAAAAGGATCTCCTTTATTTCTACTACCTATGCCCGATACTTGACTACTTTAATACTTAACTGTTGTAATACTGCCCGACCCTTGATTGGGTTCTCCATGAACTGTTGTACTTGACCTGGCACCATGTTTGCCACCTTTTCTATCTTTGAAGTCCACGATGAGTCTTGTTTTGCATGTTGTTTGACTATGTCATGCAAGTCGACAAAGTCCTCGGCTGAGCCGAATTCTGGGAGACTAATGTCTCTCATCCCCCGATTGATATTGATCTAGCTTCTTTCACAATCGACCCATTTCTCTTGAATTTCTCGTTGAGGTTCTTGGGCCATCTTCACCCAGTATTTGATCGAATTCCTTATATGATCAATGTTGTTGTCCCTTAGCACCCGAATGTCGTGCTCTTTGGCGTCTCAACCCTTTTGAACCAGGCTGATTTAATCAATTCTTTCCATCTCTTGGTGGGCCTTCTCATACCATCTTTCCATGTCTTTGCATGTCGCTAGTGCCATAAGGGTGTCTTCTTGGATGTCGGCTATCCTTGTATTGAAAAGGTGTTGCTCACTCGTGAATTTTCCATAGGTGTCTTGGAACTCACTTCTTAAAAACATCATGGCTTGCATGGAGTCTTGGTAATATTTCTCCAAGTGGCATAGATGATCCAAATCCTTTAGCACAATGACTAGCTCCTCTTCATCTTTACTTGCTCTATCCAAAGAGGCATCCACGATCACCATCCCTGCGCCGATAAGCTTGGATGTTTTGGCATGCTCTGTACTGATCAATTTCTCCTCTGTGGTGATGAGGATAGAACTGTCCAATGTAAGCCTCCTCTTCTTAGAGGTTCTCTTCATGATGGTTTTCCTCTTTAGGTCATAGGCGATTGCTTGTATATCGGTGACCTCATCAACCGGTTCAGGGATTTCTTGTTCTCCCCAAGTTAGAGTATTTTTTAGGCTCTCGACTGTGTGTATATATTCAAGGTTGGGTTCCTGAACCTATTTTATGTGTTTCGATGGCTCAGCCTCAGATTGTTGCTCATCATCTGGCAAGGTACCAACCAAAACTGAGGAATTAGGGGAAGGTTCGATACTTACTTGGTAATCGGTCGTTGAGATGTCGATTTCCTATTGTAGAATTTATTCTCCTTGTTCACCCAATCCTAGCTCATCCCTCAAGATGTCCATTGGGTTTCTTGGTATGTTGAGTGGCTCAGCATCCAACACACTTTATACCTCATGGTCATTCTATGGATGACTCTGACTTGGAGCATCAAGAACCAGGGTGGATACTTTCTTAGGTTACTTCTCCTTTATAATTTGCACCAGAGTGACCAAGGACACCTCCGAACTCTCCTCATCATCGTATATGGTAATTAAATCAAATAAGGGATTTGGTATACATGTCCTTCCTCATGTCCTCTCTATCTCGGCCCGAGCTAAAGCTTCCCCTGGTGATCTGACCTATTGTGATGGGGCTTCAAGGTTTTTTGACCTGGTGGTTTCTTCAATTTATATTAGCTCTGGGTCACTTTGTTCTCCTCGACTTTCAAGTGGGTCATTGGCTGGGATCCTCATCATTTCTATCAGGTTGGGGTCATTTTGAAACTAATCGATGATCCTCCGCACCCCTTGTATTAAGAGTAATCCCCTTCTCTGTGCCTCTGTTGTATTTTCCTCTCTGATCTCTTCCCTGGACCTAAGGGCCTCTTGAGATCACTGATCTATCATTTCCACCTATTCTTCCACGATCATGGCCTTCAACTTGGTCATGTTTGGGTTGGCCATCCTCTGCACCACCTCATCCCAGTCCTGGGCACTGTCTGTGAAAATGTCATCCTCAAACTTATCATGAGCATACGACCAACAGGATGATACTTACAAAGCATGTTGGAGGACCAGGCCTTTAGGGTCGTGATTTCAGAATTCGCCTATCTGGAATCTGAATTCCACTTGGTTAAGCCCCCCTTGTTTGGCTTGAGTAGTATCCTTCACTAGATAGAACCCTATATGAAAACCATAGGGTATGAAAGCTCGTTTCTTGTCTTTGACCAATGTGGCGTTATATCCCTGCAGGATGGTCTGATAACATATTTCTCTCACAACGAGCCAATCTGGGACATGAGATGGTAGGAGATGTGGTGCTTCAGTGACCCCAAACACCCTGATGTAGGTTGCGTGTTCGTCCAAGTACCAATGGCCTACCTTGGCTATCATTTTCTTGGCTGTCGCTGATAGTCTTTGGCATTCCTTCTTAAAAATAATAAAATAAATGTGGGCAATGAATTCATCGTAGATGAGTGCGTAAGATTTCTTGTACATGTTCTCTCATAGTATGTTTAAGTAGATGTGGACCAGGAGATTTGCAACATGCCAACTTAGATTCATGTTGGCGAAGACTTTCCTTGTGCACATGACATCGAGCAGGTACAAGGCCATGTAGAAATTTGGTGTCTCTCCTTCCTTCAATGCCTGAGCATGCTGTACACAGATGCTTAATTGTTTTGGTATTATCGCTCCCCAGTTTAAGTTACTCCCAGTGATTGCAACTATGTACGCCAAAGGCATCCATGCTTCCAAAAACTTGGAGCAGTCCTTTTCTCCATATAACCGACATATGAGAGCCATCAAATAGATGTATGTATCCCTCACATTAATCATTATATACCATCCATTACTCCAATTAGTGAACTTCTTGTCCTCCTTTCATAATGAGGCCATCAACCGGTTGGTGTCATGAAACTCATAGAACTTTACCATGAAGTCCATGTTGAGCCACTCCTCTGGGTCCCTAAGCTTATAGTACTTCTGGACTTTTGTTGGGAGGAAAAATCCGATGCATATGTCATTCTCATAGTTGATCAAGCACTTATGCATGTCCATATGGTCGATGAGCCATTTCATAACCTCTATGCAAGGGAAAATGGGGGTTCTTCTTGCCACCATGTGTAAATACGACCGTCGGATGTTCAGGAACACTTGGTCATTGAGCGTCCTTACATCCGGATCATTGTGTGGGATATATTTTGGGTATTCTTATCGGCTAATCCTGTTAAAGATATCCCCCCACCTTGGGAGAATTACTTTGGACCCAGTGCTTTCTTTAGTATCACTGTAGGACGGAGGCTAGGCAAAAGATTTATTTCTTGAGGTTTTGATGATAGGCTCTGCCCTGGGAGTGTACTCCAACTGCCTTGCAGTCCCCAGAGAAGAGCCTCCACCTATTTCGACTTCCTTTAGCTTGGGTGCCATCGGCGAGCATCTGGTGGTTGGCTTTCTCGGTGACATTTTTCCTGCAACTAGAGCAGTGTTTAGAGACTATGTAAGAAACCAGATGAATATATAAATTATGACTACTGAATTAACAAACTTGAACACATACCTTTGTATCCATTTAAACCTATTTTTGATAATCGGAGGGTCAGTACAGTCTTGAGACACTTAGTTTGCTTCTTCAGATGCTCTGGATTTCAACTTGTGCATAGAATGAATTTGTTTAAAACTGTTCTAGAGATTTAAACAGGGATGAACTTACCTTGTTGCATCAGCCATTCAATTCGGGTTGTGAGTGTAATTTCATTAAATATGCCTCCATATCTTCGGAGGTGTTTAAACTTAAATTCATCATGGGTTGACGGCACGGGTGCAAGTGGTAATGTGGTCTATCGATGATTTCAAAATGTTTTTGTATAATCAGTGCATGGGGTAGAAACTAATGTGGGATCGAGCATTAACTAGTTCATTAAATGTCCAAAATACGATTGTATCTTATGCCGCAAACATCCCGTCGTTTTGCTCTTTCATTTGGTGGATCAGGGGTCGAGATTGTGCTGTGAATATTTTCATTGATATCCTCCTACAAAGCTCCGATGTTGATCGATATTTCCATACAAATTTGATGTGGCAAAGATGACTACGAGGTGTGACTAGGACCTAGGGAACCAAAAATGACTCAGGATAAAACTAGACCGTACAACCCTCTTACGTGATAAAGACACATGGAATTCGAGACCAATGACTTTCATTGATCATGTTAATCAGAGTCAGATTTTTATTTAATCCATACGTTCTACCACCCAATCCTATCTTGTCGACGCCGAAAAGTGTCAAGGATCGACGATCAGTGATAAACCTACCCATTTTCTCTCGGATCGGCTCCCTCGAAAAATTCTCAATGCCGAAAATGCATCGGGGATCGACGATCGTAGATAAATTTTTCGCGGTCGAAATGATTGTTGTGATCTTTCTGGATTTCCATCGATCCCGATAAAGCACATCAAGCATCGACTATCGACGATTTCTTTACATCCTTTGTTAATTTCTGTCTTTCTCATATTTTGTCGATCTCGGAAGGGATCGCCTATCTCTCGAACCTTTATGCAAACAAAAACCACCTTCTGCCAATGCTGATGAGGATCAAGTCTCGACGACTATTGTTTCTGTGTGGTTCCTTTACTTACTTGAATTCCTCCCGACGTCGAACTTGAGCGTGTTAGATGCATTGTTTAGCCATCGATTCTTAATTTGGATGTTAAGGTGATTTAGACATGAGGTTTCACAAGTTCAAACAAAACTGACTAGGTGATAAGAGACATGAAGAAAAACAAAGATAAAACATTTCCCAAAATGAAATCGAGTCAGACAGTGAAGAAAAAAATTGGTACCCAAAAAGTGACAAAATTTGATAAGTCTTTTTAGGGTGTGTTGAGTGCTCAACATATGGCGAGTTACTGGGTGAAAGAAAAACCTATGTTCCTTCCCTGGGTTCAGCTGATGCATAAGTTGGTTAAAAATTTAATTGTTTTTTATCAGAGCCTCTTCTACCCTTGCATTTGAAATTCCCTGGTTGGTGAATCTGGGTCTGCCTGTGGGGTTTCAACCTTTATTCCACCTTTGTTTAATTTAACCACGACCCATGCCCTCTTTTGACAAGAGTCAAGTAAAGTATTCACTAGCACCAGGCCCTTTAGTTATCATCATTCACTTTCTATGGTGTTGCTTCACTACCAGCGAACGTCCATAGCCCCGACGGAGTCACCCCGATGTCACAGACCTTGCTCCACTGCCAACGAGCATCCATAGTCCCAACAGATTTATCTGCATACCCTCTCCTACTTTGCACTCATTTTATATAATTGATTTTATTTTGGTAGAATTCCCTGAGCGAGTGGGACAGGAGGTCGCCTATTATTTGAAAAATGAGATGGTTAAGGTGAATTTTTTCTAGCTTTGTCTTGAGGTACATGTGGTCCTTTCTAGCTTACCATCTTTCCCTTTAGGTTTTACCAGACCACTAGGCAGACACTTCATCACTTTTCCACAGTTGTTTATTTTCACAGGTTAGATACAAAACTCCTTCAAAACAACCACAATTCTCCCAACGCTTCTTGTGTTGTATGTAAGCATGAGTCAGGAACAAAATTCATTATACTGCATGAACTAAGGTCAACCAATGTATTTCGGAACACAAACTTCAAAGTGAAAAAAATACTATAACAAGAAAAAAAAATGAAGAACTCCTCAATCACCTTACCTAAAAGAAAAATATCATGAAAACACACACACATTTTGTTTTTAACAAAAATATTGTTTTAGGGCTTGGCCATTCTCCGGGAGGGCATCAGGTTCCCCCCTCAGAGTTTGAAACTGATATGTTCCTACCCCAAGTTTCCCAGCTACCTGAAAAGGTTCAAGCCATAGATTTTGAAACTTTGAATGCTTTCACATGTAACCAACAATCTCTTAGCTGGGAAACTCAAGGGAAATTACTGTCAAGAAAAATACTAGAAAAAAATAGCTGCAAACACTTGTTGTTACAGTGCAACTCACATAGGATTTCACTCTCCAGGTGTGAAAACATGGCTCTCCAGTATTCAACTCCAAAATTCACCAACATACTCTAGAATTTGCTCTCCATGATTGTTCTAGCTCCAATATCTCTTTTCTACTATCTACTTGTTGTTCATGCACAAACATTGACTGACTAAAATTGTTGTAACCACCCATACAAATTTCCTCTCATTTGGTTTTCTTACTTGAATTACACACTTCCCTAAGCTAATTTTATTTAGCTCCCATGCTCCCAATAACTATGGGATGTGACTTCTCAAACCCACACTCTTACATGCATTCAATGATTGGTTTTGAGGATACTCAATCAAAAAACAAAGTTTAATACATAATGATAATAAAATTCAGGAATGTGTGTGGAATTAATAGACATGGGTAATTCTCCCTTGGACCCCTCTCTCATCCATTCTCCTATACCTTTCTCTCTCATGTGGATTAATTCAGCCCCCATCTTTGTCCATGTCTCCTTAGTAGTTGACATCACATTTTATTTATTAAAATTCATAAATACAATTCACATATACATCGCTTTGGCCATAGCCACATATTATATCTACATTAAGCATTAATTAAACTAGGGATTATAATGGGGATGTTACAAGTTTTCTCTCCTCATGAAGATCACATCCCTCATATAAATGTAGGGGATTCCAAAATCTACACCACATACATGAAGGGGTATTTCATCTAACTCCACTTCATCAATAAAACCTGCACTTATATCAAACTTGACCGTATGCTATTTTGTGACCTTCAACTATGCATCCTTGTTTACCCATCCCAATGGATATGGGCTAGGATGATCATGAACTTCCAACCCAAACTTGCTAATTACATCGAATTCTATAAGGTTGGATTGTGAACTAAAATTGAATAGAGCATACACCTTGGTATTTTGACCCAGATCTTAATATAGAAGAGTTTTGTCATATCCTTCTCTTTCTTTGTGATGAAGACTACTTAGATTAACCTCCTTTTTCACTAAAGTGTAGACAATATTCTCATCCACATCTGAGTTACTCTCTACCTGGTTGCCCAAATCCGTTCCTAGTAGGTTGTTCTTCTTAGCATCTTTCTTACAATTCTTTGGATTCATCTCTATATGTAGTTTCCAACACTTATCTTCAGTATGACCATATATTTTACAATGTTTGTAGTGGTTGTTTTGATCCTTCCACGGATATATAGTGGTTTTCACTTTCTTGTCTTTTCCTTTCCACTTCTTCTTCTACTCCTTGGAATCATCTTGGTAGTCTTTATGTTTAGAAACACTTGGATTCCCTTAAGTTACGACCTATGTTCTCTAGATATTATTCTTGCACATAGGCCTCACTAATGATCCTTGGTTTGAAGAGCATCACTTGCTTTCACAAACAATTGTGTAGACCCCCAAGATACTTGAGGAGTGCATCTGGATTATTGGGAAAGATACCCAACATGATCACCATCTTCTTGAAATCGGTGATGTACTATCGCACACTCTACCCTTGCCTTTGCATGAAGTGATTCCAACAGATCCATGGGTCCTCTACATACCCAATCGGTTAGAACTAGGACTTGATGAGGGTTTTAAAAACCTCCCACTTGGTTATTATTTATAACACACCCATGATGATGAATAAAAATCTTCACTTTTTTCAAGGGAAAAAATCTCAAATTCTGAAGCCAAACAATTCTCTAATACTAGATGGTCTCATCCTATAGTTAAACGCAAAACCTTTCAGTTTCTTAGTGTAGGTTTAACGGAATATGCGACCTTCCCCTTCACCCTACTATGAAAAACTTAGAGTGCTGGGTGTTAGCTCCTTTTGTGACTCGATCTGCGCAATTAAGTTCCAGGCACAGGTTTCTCTCACACGGCCATGGGTTGTGACCACCCGCCTACCCAAAGAGCATTTCAGGACTTCGCATGTCAGGTATTCTACATGTGATTTACCCTGAATTTCCCAACCTCCGAAACCAATAGGGGCCTAGCACATGCTATCTCTTCCCTTATCGTCCTCCACGTGACCACTACCCACGACCATAGGCTTAACCTAAACAGCGCGTCGTGTTTCACGACTTCGAAACTTCCGATGCAAGGCGCCCCAACTCCTCCAACTCTTGAGTTCCAAAAGGTCTTGACAACCATTAGCTCCCTCCTTTAGCCTCCGTCCATGTGACCATTTACTACGACCTAGAGCCTGACTCCAAGGCACATCGAAACTTCGCATATCACAAGTTCTCATGACTTCCCTCTTTGAATTTTCTACCTTGCGAGTCAGCGAATGATGAGATCTTGCCACGTGCCCTCCTTAATGGATGACCAGGATCGAATCGCGATTTCAAACAGTTATGCTCTTTGAACTTCTTTCTCTACGAGTTAGCGAAATGCTGAGATCTTGGCATGTGTCCTCCTTAATGGATGACCACAATCGAATTGTGATTTCGCATATCGCGAGTTCGAACAGTTATGCTCTTTGACCTTCTTGCTTTGCAAGTCAGTGAAATGCTGAGATCTCACCACGTGTCCCTCTAAATGGTCGACCACGATTGAATTGGAACTTGTCTTTTGCACCTTTCATTTGGATCCAATGATTTTTGGTTCATGTGCTTCAGATATGACGACTCAGATCCGTTTTCCTCCTGTGCTCACTTCTCGTTGTCTGAACGTGGATTTCGACGACCCAAATCTCCTCCTCCACAACTGGGTCCTTAGGGAATTTCAAATTCCCATGTACTCTTTGCATTAGTACATTCACGTCAGATTAATGGTCCATGACCTTCCTCGATCCGGTCCAAATCACATTGCAACATCTGGCTTCAAAAGTTTAGTCGTGCCAACCTGCGACTCTCCCGATCTGCGAACTTGAAAAAACTGAAGTAGACGAGGCATTAATTCCTGCTCTCCTTCTTCAAATCTGGTGGTCATGATAGACCTTAGATCCTCCCGAATGGATCTCATCCACTCATCTACCAAACTAAAGGGTATTCCCTTTTGATACCTAAATCTCGCTATCCTTCCTAAGATTTGTCAGTTCTGAAGGATTAAGAGAATTGCGCTCCCTCTCCTAGACCTAACACCTAGAAGGGTCTTCTGCACAGCTCTTGCACTCCTTCATTTAGTCTATCATTTAGGTGGTTCTTAGTCTCTGATTTCCTCACAGAGAGCCTATGCATATCTGCACTACCTCTCTTGAGCTTAATAGACTCTGTCATCGCAGTGATTGCAGGATTCGACCTCTGCAATCAGGGAAGTACTCACTCGACTCTAGAACAAGGATGCAATTCCCTGGGAAGGTACTTTTGATGAAATTAACTAGAACATAAGGAAAATCAAGCATATGTAGAAGTTATCAAGGACGAAAGCATACTCTTAATTTAATCATTCAATGTAGAAACCATTTACAGGAATACAAAAACAAGCACGCATCCATTATTTCCAATTTAGAGTTCAAGGCATAAAAACACTTATCAGAACCATAAAGAGTGAAGCTACTGCTGAGAGGGGTGCTCGTTTCCACTCAACCATAGGCTCAGTCACTCCCATTAGATTTATCATTGGCCACCCCCGAGCGTAGGCCACGATGCTCTCAGATTCAATCTCTTACTTCCAACTCAACGAAAGTTAGGGATGAAGGCTACTCTCCTTCTCCCCATACAGGAATAGGTAAGGATGAAGGTTACTCTCCTTCTCCTATCTCTGTCTCCCTATTCCCTGTGATCAGAACTCGCTTGTTCACTTTCGATCCTTCCTCGGACCCGAGAGCTCTTCTCTTGTCTCTGCACTCTTTGCAGGCCGCTCCCTTTGTCCACCATGCTTCTCTTCTTGCCTCCCTCGACAAGGTTGCATGTGGCTTGAATCCCCTCATATGTGGTCAGGTCCAGAAGCCATACCAATGGGTAGTCTACCCCATCCCTCATTAAATATTGAGGAGGCCCTTCCCACCTACCATCCTGATAGGAATTCATTCTTTGTCAGAGGGTTGTTCCGATCTGAGCAAAATTAACTCCAGCATGGTACTGGTCCGATGGAGGTTAACTAAACCATTTTGGGTTCCCTCCACCACATTTTCATTAGCAATCATGGTCTCTCTCTCTTAGCACATCCCCTCTCTCAGCATTCATGCAACACGTAACATTTTCTATTACAATAATCGAAATTTACATTCATCGACCTTCTACACAAGGTCCATCAAATCAAAAATTCACACTTTGAAGTTTTCCATAGTTTCTTGGTCCATATATTTATATTTATAGACTGGGGGAAACAGGGTGTTACAATTCCCTCCCCCTTAGAGGATTCATCATCCTCGATGTTCTATCTATCAACATGATATGTATGTACAGAAGTAAACAAAATCAGAAATGCTTGCCTCATGGCATCTTCCATTTCCCACATAGCCTCATCTGGGCCAAAGTGTTTCCATTGCACCTTGACCTATGTAATGGTTTGGTTCCCGAGTGAGGTTTCCTTCCTATCTAGTATGCATTAGGGTTCTGGAAGGAATTCTCCCTCCGGTTCCACCTGGATCACAGACGATTCAATTATATGCTTAGCATCATGTACATATTTCTTTAATAATGAAACATGGAAAACATTATGTGCCTTTACTATGGGAGGAAGTTCTATTCTATAGGCTACAAGTCCCACTCTATCTAGGACTTCAAAGGGTCCACAATACTGAGGTGCCAAATTGGCATAGGCTCCCATTCTTAGGGGACTCTCGGGGAGTTCTCTTTCTGTCGGCGTAACTTTTTTTGTCATTCCTAAACAATTTTTAGATTTTTCCTTATCTGCACCACTTGTTGTTCCATTTCTTTCAGCATGTCGGGTCCGATTGTAATTCTATCCACTGGATTTCTCCAGTTGATTGGAATCTTGCATTGTCTACCATAGAGGGCTTCAAAAGGGCTCATCTTCAAGGATTCTTGATAATCGTTGTTGTAGGCAAACTCTACCAATGGTAGGTATTTTTCCAACTTCTTAGGCTGATGCATTACATGTATCCTTAGCATGTCTTCTACTATATGGTTCACTCTTTCTGTCTGTCCATCAGTTTGGGGATGATAAGCTGTGCTAAATAACAATTTTGTCTCGAAACCGGCCATTAGGGATTTCCAAAAACATGAAGTGAATTTGGTATCTTGGTCAGATACAATTTCCTTGGGCATGCCATGCAGTCTGAATATCTCCTTCATGAATATGTTGGCAATATCTATCACCTTGCAAGTTGACCTGACATGGATGAAGTGAGCAGACTTGCTCAACCTATCCACCACAACCATGATGACATCATATTTCTTGGTCAACCTTGGTAGTCCATTGATGAAATCCATGGAGATGGTTTCCCATTTCCATTATGGGATTGGTAAGGGTTGTAACAATCCTGCTGGATGCCGGTGTTCCACCTTAAATTGTTGGAGCTCTAGGCACTTAGCTAGATAGTTAGCTATGTATTTCTTCAACCCATGCCAATAGAATCATTTCCTAGTGGCCGTGATGATCTTCTGATATCCTGGGTGACCAGTATATGGTCTCTTATGTAGTCCATCCATTATGAACCTCTTCAAGTCGTCACAGTTTGGAATATACAATCAATTTTTATAAGTCAGCAGCCCTTCCTCAAGCATTTGGTAGCCTTCATACTTCAACCCTGTAGGCTCTTGTCTTAGGTATGAAGTCACGGTCTTAAATAATGCATCTGTCTCTTGTGCATTTCTGATTCTTTCCCTGACATTCGTTTCATAGGTTCTTACTACAACCAGATGAATCGTTTTTATACTTCTACTAAGGGCATCGGACACCCTATTTTCCTTTCCTTTTCTGTGTTTGATTTCGAAGTCGAATACACTTAGGAGAGCCATCCACCTAGCTTTTCTTGCGTTGAGTTTTGGTTTTTCAAACATGTGTCTCAATCCACAATGATCTGTCATAAACAAAAATCTTCTACCCAGGAGGTAGTGTCTCCACATTTTTAAAGCATGTACTATGGCAACCAACTCTAGGTCATGGGTCACATAATTGATCTCATGCTCATTTAATTTCTAGGATGTATAGAAAATTACATGTCCTTCTTGCATAAGGACTCCTCCGAGTCCTTCCTTGCAGGCATCTGTACACACAAGGAAATCATCATCCATGTCCGCAATATTTGGCATGGGGGAATGGGTCAGGAGGTATTTTAGTTCCTAAAATCTTTCTTCACATTTTAACGTCCAAATGAATTTAGTCCCCTTTTTCTGAAGGGCAGTGATTGGACATCCAATCTTGGAAAACCCTTTTATGAACCTTCTATAGTATCTTGCTAAGCCCATGAAGGACCTAATATCAAATACATCTTTCGGGGTAGGCCATTCCATAATGGATCTGATCTTGTCAGGCTCTACTGCCACCCCCTTCCTTAGATATGACCTGGCTTAAGTAGTGGACTTGCTTCTGAAAGAAATCACACTTGCTAAACTTAGCGTAGCACTGATGCTCCCTTAGTACTTGAAGTACAAGTCTAATATGTTCTTAGTGCTCTTCCCTATTCTTGGAGTAGATTAGGGTATCATCAATGAAAACCAATACAAATTTGTGTAGAAATTTGTTGAGTACATTATTCATCAAGCACATAAAAGTGGTGGGGGCATTGGTTAACCCAAATGGCACCACCACAAATTCATAGTGACCATACCTCATCCTGAAGGCTTTTTTGTGGATGTCTTCATCCTTAATTTGGACTTGATGGTAGCCATATCTTAGGTCGATCTTTGAGAATATGAATGCACCTCTAAATTGGTGGAACAGGTCATCGATTCTTGGTAAGGGGTACTTGTTCTTTATGGTTGCCTTATTGAGTTGTCTGTAATCTATGCACAGTCGAAGTGTGCCATCTTTATTTTTTACAAACAGGATGGGCACTCCCCATGGAGATACACTGGGTCAGATGTATCCTTTGTCCATCATCTCCTTTAGATGTATCTTGAGCTCAACCAGCTCTGGCATGCTCATTCTGTGTGGAGTTGTAGATGTTGGTACCACTCCCAGTGTAAGTTCTATTGAGTAGACAATATCCCTTCTCAGAGGTAGACTTGGTACTTCTTCAGGGAACATTTCCTTGTGTTCTATTAATATGGGGTGGTCCTCTAGGTTTGGTTTGTCGTCCTCAATGGATTCCAACGCCTGTATTGTATATAAGGAACACCCTTTTCTGCAATACTTCTTCATTTGAAGGGCCAATATTTGTCTCACTGAGATAGGCTTCTGAATCCCTTGGAGGGTCATTTGTCTCCCTTCTTCACTTACACATTCTAAAGTTTTATGAAAGCAGTCCCCTTTTGTTTTATAAGCATCCAACCAATCCATACCAATCAACAAGTCATACAATCCCAGGGGAAGTATGTTAAGGGTCGCTTGGGTGGACAATCCACCCATGATGAATTGGCAGGCTAGTATGGCCTCTGCCACCTTTCCTTTGGTCCCAGTGGATAATTGCACCAACCATATTTTATCATGTCTAATTGGTTGTAGTTTACACTTACCAATAGCCTGAGGGGCCACATAACTCAAATTAGAACCCGGGTCAATTAAAATAGAAACTAGATGGTTGGCGATCATACCTTCGAGTTCCACTACTAAAGCTTGGTGGTCGGCTTGATTATTTTCCAGGGCTGCATAGATCCATGGCATGCTCCTAGCCACATCATTGACGGTGGTAGCTTCTTGGATATTGTAGACCCCCTTACTATTTTTTTGTCTATGTGGGCAATCCCTCAATCTATGATTTTCTCCACAACCCCAACATTTTAAGGGTTCCTTCTTTAGGTTATCCGTATTTGTTGGGACTATCTGAAAAGGTTTATTTCCACTTTGAGAGGGGAAATTTTGTTGATATACATTTCTAGAAGGAAGGATCCCCCTAGAATATTTTCCATAGTTCTTAAATCTTGAGGAGTTAAACCTTTTTTTCTAGAATCCCGAACTATTCTTTTTCTTCCAGTCCTCATGGGGTCTTGTCTTCCTCCCAAACTGATCATAACAATACCTTGCCTTCTAGATAGCTTCTTCTAAGGTCCTTGGTTCGTCGAACTCAATCCTATCCTGGTAGGTCTGAGGTATCCCAATAATGAACTGTTGCATTTTTTTTTTTTCATCTTTTATGTAGGGTACATACCTCAGTAGTTCAAGGAATTTATTGATGAATTCCTCTATGGTGAGCTGTCCTGGCCGGAGTTTGTAGAAATCCTTAGTTTTCCCATCCATGTATTTTTCTGACAGATACTACTTCCTGAAGTATTTCTCAAACTGTTTCCATGACAAATCCTTCTCATGGAATCCTTTCACATTCCTAAAGTCTTCCCACCATATAGAAGCCTTCAGGTTCTCAGAGTAGTCGTGGACTCTGAAATACTTCTTTAAACCAAGCAGCCAAGCTTCTGCCTCTTCTTCCTTCTTTATCTCCCTATCGAGAGAGGGTGGTTTGTCTTTCTTGAACTCTTCAGGACCATAGGTTTTGGAACGCTTCTGTTTCCTTCCTTTCTTCTGAGAATGTGAGCTGGCCCTACTACTAGAAGACTCTTCAGAGTTGTCATCTCCCTTTTCAGAGGACTCTCCCAATGAGTGTCTCCTTCCTCTAGGTTGGACCTTCTTCAAGGTACTTCTCCCAGTGGGGTCACTTATGGAGTCATGTTTTCGGGTCTCAGTTGAACTCTGACCTCTCTTTTTGTGTCGTCGGTCTGCATGACTGGTTGCAGGTTCATGTTGTAGTTGCCTATGTATATCGGATAATCTCTGTAGCAAGACTGAGTTAATTTATGTTTGTTTCTCTTGCTCCTTTATCAATCTCTTTTTATCAGCTTTGAAACTCTGTAGCTTGGCCCTAAGGATCCTTACAGTTCTAGCTAGAACTGGAGGGGTTTCCACAGCCCTCCGTTCATCAGATTCCTCATCTCTATTGTGGGAGCCATCCCCTACTTCATGACACATCATCATCCTTTAGTATTGGAGTCTTCCCGTGATTCATTGACTGTTCGAGTGTTGCCAAAAACACTTCTAGTTAGCTAACAGTCCATTAGTTCATTAACAATACACAGATTAATTTCTTAATGTACACACACAGTAGAAGGTTTCATTCCTTTCTTTAATAACATTTTTAAATCAGACTTTTTAAGAAAGAGGTAAGGCAGGGTGTCACTCTTTTGAAAGTACTCCAAATAGATTTATTTAAGCGACTCGTCCATGAGCCCAAGCAGGCCAAGTGTTGTAACCATGCTCTGATACCATTTTGTAACACACCCACGATGGAGAATAAATGTTTTTTCTTTTCTCAAGGGACAAAATCTCAAATTCTGAAGCCAAACAATTCTCTAAGACTCGATGGTCTTGTTCTATAGTTAAACGTACAACCTTTTGGTTTCTTAGTGTGGTTTAAGGGCATACGCAACCTTCCCCTTCACCCTAATCTGAAAAACTTGGAGTGTCGGGCGTTAGCTCCTTTTGTGACTCAGTCTGCGCGATTAAGTTCCAAGCGCAGTTTTCTCTCACGCAGCCATGGGTTGTGACCACCCGCATACCCAAAGGGAGTTTCGGGACTTCGCCTGTCGGGTATTCTACATGTGAGTTACCCCAACTTTCCCAACCTATGAAACCAAACGGGGCCTTGCGCATGCTATCTCTTCCCTTATCCTCCTCCACGCGACCACTACCCATGACAATAGGCATAACCTAAATGGCGCATCGTGTTTCGTGACTTCAGAACTTCCGATGCAAGGTGCCCCAACTCCTCCAACTCCCGAGTTTCGAAAGGGCTTAACAACCATTATCTCCCTCATATGGACTTCATCCATGTGACCATTTACTACGACCCAGAGCCTAACTCCAAGGCATGTCAAAACTTTGCATATTGCGAGTTCTCATGACTTCCCTCTTTGAATTTTCTACCCTGTGAGTTAGAGAAATGATGAGTGTTGAGCGAAAATATTGTCGTTTAATTCCGTCGTAGTAATTTCCCAATGATTTAATTTGTCAATCCGAGGTTCGTAGGCTTACGAAGCACATGCACTATATATGCAGGATTAGGCACCTAACTTCTAATGAAAGTTCAATCAAAACCTAACTCTTGCATTCCACTTAATAAGACTTAGTTGTTGTAGGCAT
>SNQJ01S0070221.1:38730-58610 GCA_010110895.2 Picea sitchensis | reverse complement strand
TGTGACTTAGAATTAGGATTAGAAGTTGATAAGCTTGACTTAGGCCACTTAAAGAACACACCACCTTTTCGATAAGAGGAAAATAGATTCTTTTTGGTAAAAGGCAATAAAAATATAAAAAGTATATTTTTATTTTGAACATAAGAAAATAAAGATTTAGGGAGACTAATGAAAAGATTCTTTTTATTTTTGCAGGTTAGAGGGAAAATACAAAGGATGATCCATTAAAGTTGGTCAAGACTTGATGGGAAATATGAAGGTTATGACAATGGTCAAAGCCCTGAAGATTTATAAATTTGGCAAAGGAGTAAAAAATAACATATGAATGATAAAAATAAATGAGATTCTATGGGAACTTACAGTATCGATACATGGATTTTGACTACTGCAAATCTAGGTACTAACATTCCATCCCCCATGGAGCCAATGTTAGTACCTAGATTTGCAGTAGTCAAAATCTACATATTGATACTGGAAGTTCCCATAGAATATCATTTATTTTTATCATTCATATGTTATTTTGAACTCCTTTGCCAAATTTATAAATCTCCAGGGCTTTTCCCATTGTCATAACCTTCATATTTCCCATAAAGTCTTGACCAGCTTTAATGGATCATCCTTTGTCTTTTCCCCCTAACCTACAAAAATAAAAAGAACCTTTTCATTAGTCTCCCTAAATCTTTATTTTCTTATGTTCAAAATAAAAATATACTTTTTATATTTTTATTTCCTTTTACCAAAAAGAATCTATTTTCCTTTTATCGAAAAGGTGGTGTGTGCTTTAAGTGGCCTAAGTCAAGCTTATCAACTTCTAATACTGATCCTAAGTCGCACTACATATCAAGATAATTCATATGCCAAAGACCAAATTCAACACATACCCAATGCAAGCTGTCAGGTGCCAAATGATTGTGCAGGTGCTGCAGAACAAAATGTATCCACAATATATATGATTATGTCCCCAATTTCTCGATCATTTCACCATTTTCAGGCATGGATGTGTAGAGGGGGTTGCACTACGAATTCCACTGTGCGCTAACAACTCTCCTGGGCGCTGTAAATTTCACAGGCGCTACTAATTCTCCTGGGCGCTGTAAATTTCACAGGCGCTACTAAATATCCTGGGCGCTACCAACTCTCCTGGGCACTATAAATTTCACAGTGCACTACCAAATCTCCTGAACAATGTAATGACAGACACCACGAATTCTACAGGATTCTTTAGTATGGTGTTACCGAAGTTGTCTACCTAAGTTTTCACATAACTTGAAGTTTGTATAGAGGATATGAAGGTTTGGCGCTACCTATTTTCTACTGGTCTAGTTTTGGGGTCGTGTTACATAATCATGAAATTTGGTGAAGGCACTACAAAGCAGTACGCTACTCATAGTGCTACCCAAAGATGATACCAACAGGTACCTGGAATCGCGGAGCTTGAGTTATCATTCTTATTAGTGGTTGATGATGTGGAGAAGAGATAAGACCATAGGTGGAAGATTTATCCAGCTTTCCAGGCAGTAGCTATTCAAGCTTATTTGAGAAGCCAACATCTTCTCACTTTCATTTATTTTCTATTGAACTAGTTTCCAGGAATATAGATCATAGTTTACATGAGTCATTATGTTAAAGACTAGTTCCTAGGAAATAGTAATTCACTTTTTACAAGTGTCAAGTTGTTGTAACAACTTTCTATTTCTAGAAAGCAAGTTTATGACACGAGTATTTAGGATTGATGGCATCTCTCTCTATATATGCACATGTAAAAGACTACATCGGAGGCAGAGAAAACATAGGAGAGACCCAATAGGTCTGTTGTAAGGTTTTCAAGAAATGATAACGAGTTGCAGGGCATGATAGCTCTATGTTTTTCTCAAAGACTTGTCTTAGTTTTTTGTGAAAAGATCTTAGCTGATGAGTAAGACTTTTGATCAGTTAGTATTTTTCCTTACGTGTTATCATATTCCTTCTATTTTCGTCTTATTGGATGTGTTCTGTTTGTATAAGGATTATGTGAACAATGTTTGTGCTGAAGATGTTGTGATAAGGATTATTATAACAACTGTCACATACACATTTTTTTTCAATCTGTGATGTTTGGAAAGGTCTTCTAACTATTACAGATTCTCCCTGTAGCGATTGAAAGCAGGTTGCTTTTCAGCCTTAACTATAGTTTGTGTTTTTTCCTGATTTCTTCATTCACACCTATTTGATCTCAGAACTAGCCTTGGGCCTTATTTGACCTGATCTTCTTCCAATAGGATTTTAAGTCAAGATTGTTGTATTTCATGGATTCCATGCTCAATGGCTTCATTGCCTTCTTGATTAATTTTACCACTCTCTGAGTTTCCTAAAACCCAACTTATCCAATCAAACATTTTTATTCATGATGTGCTAGGCTTGCACTTGAGAAGTCCAAGAGAAACTTCTAGCGCTAACATTTTTGGCACCATTGTCAGGGACGGAAGTGAATGACAAATCTTCCTNGAGTTTCCTAAAACCCAACTTATCCAATCAAACATTTTTATTCATGATGTGCTAGGCTTGCACTTGAGAAGTCCAAGAGAAACTTCTAGCGCTAACATTTTTGGCACCATTGTCAGGGACGGAAGTGAATGACAAATCTTCCTTGGGAGAACAACAATGATCATATCCATCTTTTGAAAGTGAACAAGTGTTGGTCACATATTCAGGACTGCATCTTTCACCTGGTGACAACACTCCATGAAGAAAGAACCTGTTGGTGACTCCATTGATACGATATGACCATGGAAATGGAAACTATGTTGGCTTGGAGGTATGTTTTCTGTGATTTCTCAAATTAGCCAGTTTTCCACATCCAGTGCCAACTATAACTGAGTGGGACAATTATCTTCCGAGATTCAAAGGAAGCAAGCATGATCATCCCGATGAAATCTTATTGAATTTTCATGAATGCATGCTTGAACATGATTTTGTTCATGAGGATGTCTTGATCAAGTTGTTCAAATTTTCTTTAGAAGGACATGCTCGTGAATGGTGTCAATCCCTTCCAACTGCTAGCATTCATTCTTTGAAGGGTTTTCATGTTTCCTTTGATTCGTTTTGGAAAGAAAAATTTGCAGTTGACTTACTTTATCCAGAATGTTGTCATGGCTTTGATTTACTCTGTAAAGGATCTGAAAACCATGAAACATTGTTGTGTGTTGAAGAGGATATTGCAGTAGAATAGATTATTCATGATAAACAAGATGTTGAACATTTACCAGCTACTAATTTTTCTAATTATTATGGATCTGAAGATATTTTTCCTCTAGATTCAAATCATGAAGATCATATTTCTTTAAGTCATATGGAACTTGAGAACAATGAAGACAGTTAGCAGTCTTTTTCAGTTTTGCACATGGAGGAAATTGGAAACAGTTATAAAGCTAGTCATCAGCAGAAGCATTCCAGTTTTTAGTTGGAACAATAGAAAGAAGAGGTATTTATTAGTGAATTTTATGATCCTATTGGTGATTATCTGGAGTCTTTGAGCATCATAGATGTCAAATTGTTCTTTTCAAATGACAGTTGGTTCTGCTGTCTTTTTGAATGGCATTTTTGTATTCCATGGGTTCCTTCATTCATCATTTCCAGATCAAGAATTTTACCAGCTAATCAATGTCTTATATGGATTCATTGGAAGAAAGATTTTACCTAATCTTGAGGAAGCAGTTGATTAGGTAGGAATAGGAAAAATAAAGTTTTGTTCTCGAGCATTTTGTTTACAGTTAATTTTCAATTTCAACTAAAGAGTAGAGGTGCTCCCAGGCACATAGTTTTTCTGGACAGAGATGAAGATGGATAAGGCCACTATTTTGTAGGTTCTTGGTAGCTCGCTGGAAGCATGCCATCCCCCATGGAGCCAATGTTAGTACCTAGATTTGCAGTAGTCAAAATACATGTATTAATACTGGAAGTTCCCATAGAATCTCATTTTTTTTGTCATTCATATGTTATTTTGAACTCCTTTGCCAAATTTATAAATCTTTAGGGCTTTTCCCTTTGTCATAACCTTCAGATTTCCCATCATGTATTGACCAGATTTAATGGATCATCCTTTTTTTTTTCCCTCTAACCTGCAAAAATAGAAAGAACCTTTTCATTAGTCTCCATAAATCTTTATTTTCTTATGTTCAAAATAAAAATATAATTTTTATATTTTTACTTCCTTTTACCAAAAAGAATCTATTTTCCTTTTATCGAAAAGGTGGTGTGTGCTTTATGTGGCCTAAGTCAATATTATCAAATTCTAATCCTAATCCTAATCCACACTACATATAAAGCTAATTCATATGCCAAAGACCACATTCAACACATGCCCAATGCAAGTTGTCAGGTGCCAAATGATTATACAGGTGTTGAAGAACTAAATGTAGCCATGATATATATGACGATTTTCCCAATTTCTCGCTCATTTCACCATTTCCAAGAATGTATGTGTAGAGGGGGTTGTGTTGTGAATTCCACTATGTGCTACCAACTCTCCTGGGCATTGTAAATTTCACAGGTGCTACTAAATCTCTTGGGCATTACCAACTCTCCTAGGTGCTGTAAATTTCATAGTGCACTACAAAATCTCCTCAACAGTGTAATGACGGATGCCACAAATTATACAAAATGATTTAGTATGGCACTACTAAAATTCTCTACCTAAATTTTCGCAGAACTTGAAGTTTTCACAGAGGATATGAAGGTTTGGTGCTACCTATTTTCTAACGGTCTATTTTTGGGGTTGTGTTACATAATCATGAAATTTGGTGAAGGAACTACAAAGCAGGCTACTCAGAGTGCTACCAAAATATGATACCAATAGGTACCTAGAATCATGGAGCTCGAGTTATCATTCTTATTAGTGGCTGATGATGTGGATAAGAGCTAAGACCATAGGTGGTAGATTTCTCCATCTTTTCAGGCAGTATCTATTTGATCTTATTTGATAAGCCAACATCTTCTCACTTTCATTTATTTTCTGTTGAACTAGTTTCCAGGAATATAGATCGTAGTTTACATGATTCATTACGTTAAAGACTAGTTCCTAGGAAATAGTAATTCACTTTTTACAAGTGTCAAGTTGTTGTAACATCTTTCTATTTCTAGAAATAAAGTTTATGACTCGAGTCTTTAGGATTGATGGCATCTCTCTCTATATATGCACATATAAAATACTACATCGGAGGCGGAAAAAATAGAGGAGAGACCCGAGAGGTCTGTTGTAAAGTTTTCAAGAAATGATAATGAGTTGTAGGGCATGATAGCTCTATATTTTCCTCAAAGACTTGTGTTATTTTTTTATGCAAAGATCTTAGCTTATGAGTAAGACTTTTGATCATTTAGTCTTTTTCCTTATGTGTTATCATATTCCTTCTATTTTCATCTTACTGGATGTGTTATGTTTGTATAAGGATTATGTGAACAACGTTTGTGTTGAATATGTTGTGATAAGGATTATTATAACAACTGCCAGATACACATATTTTTCATTATGTGATGTTTGGAAAGGTTTTCTAACTATTACAGATTCTTCCTATAGCGACTGAAAGCAGGTTGCTTTTCAGCCTTAACTACACTTTGTGTTTTTCCTGATTTCTTCATTCACACCTATTTGATCTCATAACTGGCCTTGGGCCTTATTCAACTTGATTTGTTGCCCATAGGATTTTAAGTCAAGATTGTTGTATTTCATGGACTCCATTCCCAATGGCTTCATTGCCTTCTTGATTAATTTTACCACTCTCAAAGTTTCCTAAAACCCAACTTATCCAATCAAACATTTTTATTCATGATGTGATAGGCTTGCACTTGAGCAATCCAAGAGCAACTTCTAGCGCTAATAGATCGAAAATATTTTCTTACGGTCTTTAATACAAACTCACGAGGATAAATCCCCCTATTTTTTAAATAGGTGGTACTCTATTTTAAATAACATGAAAAAACGTAAAAATGCCTGAGAGAGCACCAGACGTTATTCTTGAAATAAATATTCACATTCAAAGAATACCTCAGAAGGACTAGGTATCTTACAGAAAGAAAATATTTACACTATGTTACAAGATTTGTAAACCAAAAGAGTATACATTATCATAGGATGGTATTTCTATCCCAAAATACATCAAATTAAGACACAATATTAAGCAAAGGAATGGAAAGTATGGACCAGAGATGGAAGAGAACTCTAAATGATCATTTCATTAAACACAATAAAAAATGTGATAGACCCAAATTTGAAATCCCATGCTTAAAATTAAAGTATCAGAGATCAATAATATTATGTCTCAAATAGTTCTCTGGGAACATAAAAAATAACAGAGTATTTATAAAATAAACATTAATGTCTGGGGTTACAATAAAAGTAAATTGTGTGTGTCCTTCAAAGATGACTGGGATGGGGTTCCCTTGCATAATTGAAATTTGAGGGAATGACATTCTTGCAACAATCAAATAGGACATGATCATTTGGGTGTTTCCCATCTAGGATTTGATTTAATGTCTTGAAAAATCATAACTTAAAATCCTTGATCCTTTCATCCTATTGGAGATGAATTTGGGTGAATTGAGTAAGAAGAGTATGGTATGAAAATGGTTGTGCATATCTAGTCACAAACATATCTTCTAGTCATTAAATGAACCAATTGATTGAGCTGGGAAGGAAAATTACCATTCATAGGTTGGGCCTATCAACATTTGCAGAAAGACTATAATCATTACATCATCATGTTCAATCAAATAAATATCACAAATACTAAGGAACTAATCCATGTGCCTTTTAGGATCCATAATCCCATCACCTAAAAAGACAGGTAGAATTCCTTGGGGTAGGGTTGGAAATGGATGTTTTTCTCCATGTAAATTGAGTGGGATAGACCTAGCTCTACCTCCAAGGTTTATTTGTCTTTCATTTATTTATATTTCTTCATTAGGAATTTCATTTCTTTGTTTTTCTTGATCACCCATGATTATTATTCCATTGGCTCCAGATCTTGAGCTTTGGGCTATTTGATGAATCTCAATTTTCTTACTTTTAATTCTTGTTAATGGACCTTTGTACAATTCTAACTTTTAAAGTTTACAATTATCTTATTTGTCTCAAAGTTATTTCTCTTTCTTCTTCTTGAACAAGAACTTCCCAAGTTCTCTCGACTTCTTCACAACTCCTTGTTGTTATGATTGTTAGGTCATACAACTAGTGAAAAATAATTCTTTGATATCTTAGTCCAACTTGTATTTGGGGTTGGTTGGGTTCTGGTAGAGTCATCCAAATTTCTAGTCTACGAAACCAACATTTTGTTTATCTCTCCGGTATGGTCACCAAAAAATGTTGATAGAAAATATTTTCTTACAGTATTTAATACAAAATCATGAGGATAAATCCCCCATGTGTTTCTAAATAGGTGGTACTCCTCTATTTTAAATAACATGAAAAAATAGAAAAATTCCTGAGAGAGGACCAAGCGTTATTCTTGAAATAAATATTCACATTCAAAGAATACCTCAGAAGGACTAAGTATCTTACAAAAACAAAATATTTACACTATGTTACAAGATTTGTAAACCAAAAGAGTATACATTATCATAGGATATCATTTCCACCACAACATCCATCAAATTAAGACACAATATTCAACAAAGGAATGGAAAGTATGGATCAAAGATGGAAGAGAACTCTAAATGATCATTTCATTAAACACAATAAAAATTTTGATAGACACAAATTTGAAATCCCATGTTTAAATTAAAGTTTGAGAGATCAATAATGTTAT
Organism: Picea sitchensis; assembly: GCA_010110895.2. Classification (NCBI taxonomy): domain Eukaryota; kingdom Viridiplantae; phylum Streptophyta; class Pinopsida; order Pinales; family Pinaceae; genus Picea; species Picea sitchensis. Next base: position 50,832 of record SNQJ01S0070221.1, on the reverse strand, counting down.
GTCCCAAATAGTTCTTTGGGAACCTAAAAAATAATAGAGTATTTATAAAATAAACAATAATGTTCGGGGTTACAATAAAAATAAATTGTGTGTGTCCTTCAAACAGGACTAGGATGGGGCTCCCTTGCATAATTGACATTTGAGGGCATAGAATTCTTGCAACATTCAAATATGACAAGATCATTTGGGTGTTTCCGATCTAGGATTTGATTTAATGTCTTGAAAAATCGTAACTTAAAATCTTTGATCCTTTCATCCTTTTCAAGATTAATTTGGGTGAATTGAGTAAGAAGAGTATGGTATGAAAATGGTTGTGCATATCTAGTCATGAACATATATTCTAATAATAAAATGAACCAATTAATTGAGCTGGGAAGGAAATATACCATTCATAGGTTGGGCCTATCAACGTTTGCAAAAATACTCTAACCATTACATCCTCATGTTCAATCAAATAAATATCACAAATACTAAGGAACTAATCCATGTTCCTTTTAGGATCCATAATCCCTTCACCTTAAAAAAAAGGTAAAATTCCTTGGGGTAGGGTTGGAAATGGATGTTTTTCACCATGTAAATTGAGTGGGATAGACCTAGCTCTACTTCCGGGGTTTCTTTATCTTTCATTTATTTATAATTCTTCACTAGGGATTTCATTTCTTTGTTTTTCTCGATCACCCATGATTATTATTCCATTGGCTCCAAATTTTGAGCTTTGGGCTGCTTGATGAATCTCAAGTTTCTTACTTTTACTTCTTTTTAATGGACCTTTGTACAATTCTAACTTTTAAAGTTTACAACTATCTTCTTTGTCTCAAAGATATTTCTCTTTCTTCTTCTTGAGCAAGAACTTCCCAAGTTCTCTCGAATTCTTCACAACTCCTTGCTATTATGATTGTTAGGTCATACAACTAGTGAAAAATACTTATTTGATCTCTTAGTCCAACTTGTATTTGGGGTTGGGTGGGTTCTGGTAGAGTCATCCAAATTTCTAGTCTACGAAACAAACATTTTGTTTATCTCTCGAGTATGGTCACCAAAAAATGTTGATCAAAAATATTATCTTACGATATTTAATACAAACCCACGAGGATAAATACCATTGTGTTTTTAAATAGGTGGTGTTGAGCACTCAACACACCTTAAAACCCTTATGAAATTTTATCACTTTTTGGGTACCACTTGTTTTCTTCACTGTCTAAATCAATTTCACTTTGGGAAATGGTTTATCTTTGTTTTTTTTTCATGACTCTTATCATCAAGTTAGGTTTGTTTGAACTTGCAAAAACTCATGTATAAAATAACTTGACACCCGAATTAAGAATCGACAACTAACACTGCACCTAACACGCTTAGGTTTGGTGTCGGAAAAAGATTCAAGAAAGTAAAGGAACCACACAGTTACAACAATCGCCTAGCGCAGATCCCCATCGACATAGGGAGAAAGCAAAGTTGGTTTGCATAAGTTATTCTCATTAATTTTCAAGAGATAGTTGATCCCATTCAGAATCAGAAAAATATAGGAAGGATAAACATTAATGAAGGACGCAAAGAAATTATCGATAGCCGAGGATCGATGTGCTTTATCGAGGTCGGAGAAATCCATAAAGGTTACAACAATAATTTTTTCTGTGACAAACATATCATTGATTGTCGATCCCCGATCCCCGATGCATTTTCGGCATAGGGAATTCTTCGAGAGAGTCTATCCGAGAGCACTTGGGTAGGTTTATCGTCAATCGTCGATCCTTGATACTTTTCAGTGTCGGAAAGATAGGATTGGGTTTTAGAATGTATAACTTAAAGAAAATCCTAATTCCGATTAACACGATAAAATAAAGTCACTGGTCTCGAATGCCACATGTCTTTACCACGTAAGGGGGTTGTAAGACCTAGTTTCATCCTAAGTCATTTTAAGGTTCCCTAGGTTCCAGTCATGCCTCCTAGTTAGCTTTTCCATGTCAGCTCTATATAGAAAGATCGATCGACGTTGAATATTTTTCAAGGAAGTATCAACGAAAATGTTTGAAGCATTATCCCAACCCCCGATCCACCAATTGAACGAGTGAAATGATGGGATATTTGTGACATAAGATACGATCGGATTTGGACATTTAATAGATCAGTTAATGCTTGATCTCACATTTGTTTCTACCTCATGCACCAATTAGACAACAATAATTTAAAATTGCAGATAGAACATATTACCACCCGCACTAGCGCCGTCAACCCACAATGAATTTTATTTTAAACATCTTTGAAGAGATGGCGATAGATTTAATAAAATTACACTCATAACCCAAATTGAATGGTTGATGCGATAAGGTAAGTTCATCCCTATTTAAATCTCTAGAACGGTTTTTAACAAATTCATTATGCGCACAAGTTTGAATTCCAGAGCATCCGAAGGAGAAAAGAGAGCATCTTGAGACTGTACTAACCCTCATTTTATCAAAACTAGGTTAACAAGCTACAAAGGTATGTGTTCAAGTTTGTCAATTTGTTGGTTGTAATTTATATACGATCATCTGATTTTATTTCACAGTCTCTAAACTATGTTATAGTTGCAAGTAAGATGTCACCGAGAAAGCCAATCACCGGATGCTCACCGAGAGAACCCAAGCTGAAAGAAGCTGAAACATGCAAAGGTTCTTCTCTAGGGACCGCAAGGCAGTTGGAGTATGCTCCCAGGGCGGAGCCTATCATTAAAACATCAACAAAGAATGATTTTTTCCAGCTTCCAGCCTTCGGTGATACATAAGCAAGAACCAGAATCAAAGGAATGCTCCCATAGTGGGGAGATCTATTCAAAATAATTATCCAAGAATAATACCTAGAGTATATCCCACATAACGACCAGGACGTAAGGGCACTCGATGACCAAGTGTTCCCGAACATCCGACAGTCGTATTTACACATGGTGGCAAGTAGAACCCCAGTTTTACCTTGAATAGAGGTTCTGAAATGGATAACCGACCATATGGATGGGAAGAAGTGCTTGATCAACGATGAGAATGGTAGGTGTGTCATATTTTTCCTCCCAACAAAAGTCCATAAATAATACAAGCTTAGGGACCCAAAGGAGTGGCTTATCACGAACTTCATGGTAAAGTTCTATGAATTCCATGACACTAGCCGGTTGATGGCCTCATGGTGGAAGGAGGACAAGAATTTCACTAACTGGATCAATGGCTGGTATGAAATGATTAACCTGAGGGAGACATACATCTATTTGATGGCTCTCATCTACCGACTATATGGAGAAAAGGATTTCTCCAAGTTATCAGAAGCATGGATTCCTTTGGCATACATAGTGGTGATCTCTGAGAGAAGCTTCAACTGGGGAGAGATAATTTCTAAACAACTAATTATCTATGTACCACAGGCTCAAATGAAGAAATAAGGGAAAGCACCCACTTTCTACATTGCCTCATACCTGCTCGATGTCATGTGCACAAGGAATGTCTTCTCCAACATGAATTTAAGATGGCATGTTGCAGAGCTCCCGTTCCACATCTACTTCAACATACTATGGGAGAACAATTAAAAAAAATATTACAAACTCATCTGCAATGAATTCATCGCCTACATTCATTTTATTATTTTTAAGAAGGAATGCCCAAGATTATCCATAGTAGCCAAGAAGATGGTAGAAAAGGTAGGTCATTGGTATTTAGACGAACGCTCAACCTACATCAGGGTGTTCGGGGCCACCGGAGCACCACATCTCCTACCCGCTCATGTCCCAGACTGGCTCGTTGTGGGATAAATATGCTATCAGACTATCCTGTAGGGCTATAATGCCACATTAGTCAGGGACAAGAAGCGAGCTTTTATACCCTATGGTTTCCATGTGGGGTTTTATCTGGTGAAGGATATTGCTCAAGCCAAACAATAAGGTCTTAGCCAACTAGAATTCAGGTTCCCGACATGCCGATTCCACAAGAACGAACCTAAAGGCCTGGTCTCCAACATGCTTCACAGGTGTCATCATGTTGGTCATATGATCATGATAAGTTTGAGGAAGAAATCTTCACATAGTACACCTAGGACTGGGACGAGGTGGTAAAGAGAATGGAAAACCCAAATATGACCAGTTTCAAAGCCATGAGCATGGATGAACAGGTGGAAATGATAGAGCAGTCGGCCCAAGAGGCCCTCAGATCCAGGGAAGAAATTGAAGCGACAGAGACAAAAGAGGCACAGAGAAGGGGATTGCTCTTGCTAGAAGGGGCACAAAGAATCATTAATCAATTTGAAAATGACCCTGACCTGATAGAAATGACGAGAATTCCCACTGATGAACCAATCGAAAGCCGAGGAGAACCAAGTGGCCTAGAGTCGCTGCAACTTGAAGAAATCACCGGGTCAGAAAACCTTGAAGTTCCACCACCACAAATCATATCACCAGGGGAAATTTCAACCCAGCCTGAGATAGTGAGGACATCAAGGAGAACAAGTGTACCAAATCCCTTGTTCGATTTGATAACCATCTACGATGATGAGGAGAGTCTGGAGGTGTCCCTGGTGACTCCAGTGTAGAGTACAGGGGAGAACGAACCTGCGAAAGCATCTACCCTGGGTCCCGATGCTCCAATTCAGAGTCGTCCGTAGAGTGAGCATGAGGTATAAAGTGACTTCGACATTGACCCACTCGACATACCAGGAACCCCAATGAACAGCTTGAGGGATGAGCTAGGATTGGGTGAACAGGAAGAAGAAACTCCACAACAGAAAATCAACATTTCAACAGTCGATTACCAAGTAAGTACCGAACCCTCCCTTAATTCCTTGGTTTTGGCCAATAACTTACCACCCCAAGAGAAACAACCAGAGGTCGAGCCATCGGGACATATAGAAGAGGTAAAGGAACCCAGCCTTGAACATATATACACAATTGGGAGCCTGGGGAATACTCTAACTTGGGGAGAACAAAAAATCCCCAAACCTGTTGATGAGGTCGTAGATATACAAGAAATCACCTACAACCGAAAGAGGAAATCCATCATGAAGAGAACCACTAAGAAGAGGAGGCTTACGTTGGATAGTTCGATCCTCATCACCACAGAGGAAAAATTGATCAACATAGAGCACGCCAAGACATCCGAGCTTATCGGCGTAGGGATGGAGATCACAGATGCCACCCTGGATAGAGTGAGGAAAGATGAAGAGGAATTGGTCGTTGCGCTAAAGGAGTTGGATCATCTTTTCCATTTGGATAAATACTATCAGGACTCCACATAGGCCACGTTGTTTTTGAGAAGTGAGTTCCAATATGCCTATAGAAAATTCATGAATGAACAACACCTTTTCATTGCAGGGATAGTCGAATTCCAAAAAGATACCCTTATGGTGCTAGCGACCTGAAAAGACATGGAAATATGGTACGATAAGGCCCACCAAGTAGTGGAAAGAATTGATTACATCAACATGGTTAAAAAGGGTCGATACATCAAAGAGAACGACATTCGGGTGCTAAGGGAACACATCATAGATCGGATAAGGAAGGCGATCGAATAATGGGTGAAAATGGACCAAGAAACACATCAAGAGATTCAAGAAAAATGGGTCAATTGTGAAAGGAGTTGGGTCAATATCAACCGGGAGATGAAATACATCGGTCTCCTAGAATTCGGCTCACCCAAGGACTTTGTTGACTTGCATGACATAGTCAAACAACATGCAAAACAACACTCAACATGGACTGCAGAGATAGCAAAGGTGGCGAACATGGTGCCAGGACAAGTACAACAGTTCATGGAGCACCCGATCAAGGCTTGAAAAGTATTACAACAGTTAAGTGTCAAAATAGTCAAGTATCAAGCATGGGCAGTAGAAGTAAAGGACATCCTTTCGGCCCCGATGGACCAACACAGATTCATGTATGCCAAGATATGCGAGGAACTCTTTGTCAAATGGTCAGAGTATGAGAAGAGTCATCCACTTCTGTGAAGCCATTTGATGACTCTTAGAAGATAGAGAGATGGAAGTGCCATGTGAACATGTTTTGTTTTACTTATCTTGCACTTTTGATAGTTATTTTTAGTTAATGATTTGTTATAAATAAGAGGATCGACCTTTTAGAAAGGGTCAATGGTTGTGGAAAAGACCCTCATTTTTGGAATTGTAAAGAACTAATTCTGAATTACCTTAATTGAGAAGTCTTGTTTAGGACCAGAGACAAACTTATGTTTTGCATCAAAGGCGCTTGTGATTAGATCTGAGGAGAAATTACTTTCGACTTTATTTCATGAATGGATGTTGTAATGAGTAAGAGTTTTTGAATCTATTGATAAGTTAGTTGATTCAATATTTTTGTAGTTCTTGTCTCTAATGATGGAAATGAAATCATTGTGTTAATGTGTGATTAATGATTAGAGCTAAGGAAACTATTTTTCTTGCCATCATTTTATTGTATGTATGTTTTCTTTCAATAATTGTATCTCAGTCAATAATTGAAATACCAACAATTTAATGTATTAGTACTAGGCTTGTCACTGGTGTGAAAATCTTTGCCTGCATTCTTGAGCATAAGGGTTATCCCAAGATCAACCTTCTTCAGTAGTTAAGATTTCCTCTTTTACTAACTTGATTATACCAACACACATCTTTTTATCAGACCCATCTAATAAAATAAAATACAAAAAGAGAATGTTTAAAATGAAGGAGGAACTTTCATAAGAAGATATCATGTCAATCACTACATAAATCCCATCGATTATTTGGCCGGATCAAAAAATATGGAGAACCATTCCACTATCAAACACTGCAGAGTCTAATTGGGCCTCGGTGGCAGGTTTGGTTCCTGTTGTTGAGTTAAAGGGATTTAGGACCCCTCAATAGAATTGGCACTAGAAGGAGGGCCTGAATGAATGAATGGATAACAATATTTCTGATATAATATTTCACACAGCCTATAGATTCAAAACAACCCAAATGCATCGCTAGTCATTCTCAATACAACCCACATACACTGAGTTCTCCTGAAACGAGTAACTCACTCCAACAAGAGGAAGAACATGTATTCCCTAAAATACCTTACACTCTTCCCCACAAGGATTTGAACCAGTTTAGAAGAATCACAAGAGCTTACACCCAATAAATTGGATCACCACCCTTATCTTTGTTACTTCCTCAAAGAAAATAAGTAAGCAGGCCAATGGTCGACACCCCCGACAAGGTTTTTGTTCACACAATAGAAGACCTGATAGATTTCACCCTCACTAAGATCGAACATCCCCTCAATCTAATCCCCAAAACACCAGCTGGTAACTGCTCTGAGCCCGACAATTTTGAATACGACGAGGAAGGGTTTAACTCAAAATGCTCTGCTTCAAAGTCAAACGACATGGAGGATAACAATGATCGTAACGAAGAAAGGGGAAACCCACCTCAGAATAATCAAACTTGGTTGGCCAGAGATGCTCTAGCAATCCCCGGATGAGTACATAACCTTCCCCAACATCCAGAAAAGTTACTCCCTAAATTTGACCTTGAAACCTATGGATTGCCTAAAGACCATATCAAAAAGTTCATACTGGCTATTAAAATGATGAACGCCCAACATGAAGACGTAGTATGCAGAATTTTCCCCTACACCTTTGAGAATTCAGTCTCTACGTGGTATTTTAACTTGCTTGTAGGATCCATAACTAGTTGGACGAAGTTTCAAAAGGATTTTTTAGAAAAAATCGCAAAAGAAACCACTACAATATCTTTTATGGTTGAGTTGTTCATCGCCACCATGAGTTCAAAAGAAAAGGTTAAAGACTTCAATCAACTATTCACCATTATCCTAAACAAATTCCAACCCGAAGCTAAACCCACTCATGAGTTGCAAATCGAAGTATACGCTACTGCTCTCCCTACTTCTATTTCCATGTTTGTAAAATGGGCTGCCAAAACAACCCTAGATGAGAATTTTGAGGAAGCCAAAACAATTGAATTCTGGATGAAGGGATGTAAAGAGGGCCAGGTCTCACTAGTTAAGAAGGAATCTCAACCTCCACCCAGGAGAGGACTCTTGTTGACCAGACCCCTAGGGAAAAAAATAGAACAAGGTCCTAAAAAGGGAAGTGGAGGCATATAATACCTACAACGAATGATTAAGAAGTTGTCAAACATAATCATAGACATGAAAAGAAGTGCAGGGGAAGGAAACCAATGCCAAAGGCCCTATAAACCCTTTTTTTTTTAAACCCACCATTCAAAGTGTTAGCACTAGAAGTCATCTTCAAATTGTGTTGAAGGTAATCCCAGTACCCATCAGTTTATATGTCACAGGTTGGTTTTAAAGAGGCCAAATGGGCACAGACTCAATGATAATAACGTTCTAACTCAGAAATCTAGACTAGCATGCACAAACATTTGAGGTCTGGAATCAACTTCAGTCAGTAAGTTAGAGTAAGGGTGAATAGAGGAAAGACTTTGGTGAGGAGAGTGTAGAGGTCTGTCGTGAACATCAGATTTTCCAGTAGCCTAAGGAGGAAAAACTTAAACACAAGGTCCTCTTTGATTCAAATTTCAAGGAAGATGAAAGAAATCATAACAGTACTGTAATCAAACATTTATCATAATACAGTTACAACAATCCATGTGAATCAATCAAACATGAACTCCCTCAATATTAGAGGAAAATAAGATGGAGTAAGAAAGCTAACTTAGATTAACCAAAATGTCTCAAAAACAAATACATAACCAGAGAACCAGTTGTTCTTAATCAAAATATTACAATATATGGGAGCCTAGCTCAACCATTCAACCATAACAAAATATTGAAACTAAGTATATATACTCAGAACTGCGGCAACTACTAGGAGCATGATCGAGCCCCTGCATTCAAAGCTTCCAGTCGGTGCCCACTCTGTCAGACTGTGTAGGCCTTCTCATGTCAGATGAAAGACGGGGGAAGTTATGTGTTTTACAGAAAAATCCATCCAGGAGGAAGCTTCGGGTGGATAGTCAGCCTTCATGGTTTCTCTCTATAATGATTTCCATTTATGGGGTGAGACGAGGTCTCAACTTCCACCCCTATCTTCAATAACTTCCTTCATTGGGATCAGGATGAGGCCTGACACCCATGAATGCTTCCAGATGGTGCCCATGACTTCTTCAAGTCAATCTTGATGCCTCTAGGCTCTGCAAATATTCCCTTGTGACCAATGCGGGCGTTGTAGGTGCTAATCTCCTTCTTCATCAACCTTTCATGCTTGTGACCTTGGGCTATGACTTGGTGCTTATCCCATATGACGGTTCAGGATTTCTCTCTTTGGATATATTCACAACACCAGACCACATAATTCTTGATGCCTGCTTTGACGAAATCTCTAAGTAATGGGTGCTAGTTTCTTTTCCTAGGCATCCCCCCCATATGACCTCGGGCTGTGACCCGGGGCTCCACCTCTGAGCACTTCAAAAATTTTGGCTTCAGCGAATTCGACACTTTGTCCACTTCGGCACTTCAGGCTTCGACCACTTTGGGCTTCGGCCACTTCGACACTTCGGGCTTCGACCACTTCGACACTTCGGGATTTACGCATCTCTCATTTCAAATTTCTCGAGGTGACTTCATCTACAGCTCAGATCTGGCACCACACATCCCTCTGGATCAGATGAATCCTACTCACTTCAGGTTTCGGGACTTCAGACCTTTGACAAACAACTTTAACAATATTTTGAACACCTGATTCCCGCGATAATTTTCCACCGTCGATCTCTCCCGATGAGATCTACGGTCCAGATTTAACCTTTTCTCGACCTTGGGACTTCAAACCTTTTTCTATGGTGCTATACTTCACACACTTTTGTATTTCAAACACCTGCGAATTGTTGATATGAACTCCACATGGAATCCCAGTCGTTGTAAGATGAACTCGCCTGTTTGCTTGATTCGAGTCTGGAATGGGTCTCTCTGAAAGGTGCGCTTTGAAATCAAGACTGATACCTAGACAAGAAAAGGATTGGGTCACCCTGCAGCCCTTAGACAGGTTTATGTGATAAAATTTGGCTCCACAAGGGATGACATGCTCCCTGCAAGCTGCCAAGAACGCGCAGTTCCAGTGCCTTAGTTGTTGGGCTATGGAGTCTAGCTCAAAACTTTCGCTGAAGAAAATAGGGAAATATGTACACTACTCTACTTATAAAAAGAAAGCAAACAAACATGATCTAGAAGGAGATTATTTATGTAAAAACCTAAGCTAACTGATTTTTACAAAGTGCTAGGTGAAAGAAAACTTCCACCATAGCCACCCAGACTGTCTGTTGATATAATTATTTTCTTCACTACAGATGATCCACAAAAGGTTAGGGAAGTATGAAAGCAGAATGAAAACATGGTTTGGAACAATGACTATACCCCCAAATGATGATAATATGAAAAAATTTGCAAGCTCCAATGCTTTGAGAAAACACAGCTCCATATATAACCCCACAGGGTCACAAAATTCATAATTAGGCATGCTCAACTGGTCAGAAATTACCTCATTTCTTTACTTATTGCTCACATGTCGTTTGATGTTCTCAGAGTGTACAGGTGGGTGGAGGACTGATGTGGGTTGGCTAATCCCAGGTGATACTTTCTTGTTGACGGGTTTTGGACAGGAGATAAACTGCCCATTTAACTCCTCCTTTTCTCCTTCATGGCTCTCCCAAAGATCTGATTCATAATCATCATAAACGAGAACCATGGAAAAGATCTTCTCTTCGTCGTCTTCACTGGGATATCCATTAAAAGTTGTTTTTTCTTGGTCAGTATCTGACATCACTTCTTCATCATAAGCAGGGCTGTCAAGAACATCTGCTTCAAGGACCGAAATATCCTCTGCATTTTATTCGTAAGAGCGGCAAGCAAAATCTGCCTCCAATTCCTCTATTCTTGCAGAAAGTGATTTTACCAGATTTATCAACTCCTCCGAGGTATACCCCTCATCCTCATAGATTTCATAAGAATCAGTTATATCTTGAACAAAGTCTTTATATTCCTCACAACAACTATGAAAAATTAACTCAGAGGAATAAAACTTTTGACAATGCCTATTGAAAGTTGCATGAAACTGCTCCAGGGAGGAAATGCTAGCACAGGGTAAGGAGTGGTACCACGTGCGAGCATCTCCTGCTAACGAGATCATGAACATAGTTGATAATACATCCTCATGATGTATTTCCCATTGATGCATGAGTTCATGAAAGTCAAGGAGATGTAGAGCAAGGTTTCCCTCTTTATGCTCTCTAAATATGGGCAAATAATCACCTCATTCATTTGGAGTAGGAACAACATTAGGAAAATAAGGAATAGAGGAGAAATTAAAAAGAGGATACCTCTGAGCCAAGATTATTTCCATTTCAAACCGGTGGAGTCGCCAATCGATCCTTTAATCATGGAGTCACTAGGTGAATGATATGCAGTCTGAATGTGTTTGGTCTTTGTTCACCATCAAAGACCAGATCTGATCATTGTCAATCTCCTGGGGAAATTTCAAGCTAAGAAAGCGGCTGCTAAAATCCTTCTCGAAAAAGTTCACTGGGTTAGCTCAAGTGTGCTAGAAGTAGCCACAACTAAAATAGTGGAGTCGACATAGTGGATTCGTCAGGTGCAAGTTGCAATCTTTGATGTATTGAGTTCTAATGCACCTTTAGAACTAGTAAGCTTTGTCGTTCTATCCCAGTGAAATGTATTCAATTCGTTCCTCGGCAACGGTGCCAAAACTATTAGCACTAGAAGTCACCTTCAGATTGCATTGAAGGTAAGCCTAGTACCCATCAATTTATATGTCATGGGTTGGTTTTAAAGAGGTCAAATGGGTGCAGACTCAATGATAATAACGTTCTAACTCAGAAATCTAGACTAGCATGCACAAGCATTTGAGGTCTGGAATCAACTTTAGTAAGTAATTTGGAGTAAGGGTGAATAGAGGGAAGACTTTGGTGAGGAGAGGGTAGAGGTCTATCGTGAACATCAGATTTTCCAGCAGCTTAAGGAGGAAAAACTTAAACACAAGGTCTCCCTGGATTCAAATTTCAAGGAAGATGAAAGAAATCATAACAATACTATAATCAAACATTTATCATAATACAGTTACAAAAATCCATGTGAATCAATCAAAC
>SNQJ01S0070221.1:0-30428 GCA_010110895.2 Picea sitchensis | reverse complement strand
CCGCAAAGATGTTGAATTTAAGTGGGATGATGAACAAAAAAGTTCTTTCAACAATATTAAGACTGCAATATCTAAAGCTCCAGTGTTGCGAAGTCCCGACTTTAGCAGATATTTTTTCCTCTATACTTTTTCCTCCAAGAAATTGTTAGCTACAGTATTGACTCAGAAGGATGATGACAACAATGAGGCACTAGTCTCATTTATGAGCACTAATCTCCAAGGGGCTGAACGAAATTACACTATTATAGACAAGCAGACTTATGCGGTGTACAAGGAATTAAAACATTTTAAATATTACATCCTAAAAAACCACACCAAAGTCAGTGTGCCTCATCCTATAGTCTGATCCCTATTCACTCAACAGGATATGGGGGAAAGAAGAGGAAACTAGATGGTAGTGATCCAAGAATTTGAGCTAGATATAAAACCTGCCAAACTGGTTATGGGACAAGGATTGTGTAAACTGGTCGTTGAATCCCAGGACCAAGTAAATGAATACACCAGGTGGGAGAATGAATTGGCGTTATGGTGTAGTGAAGCTTTATATGTTTCCCCAGGGCAGGATTCTTGGTATGCGAAACTAAATTATCTCCTGCATCACAGGAGTTGCCCAGAAAACCTAAACCCTAAGGAAAGCAGGGCTCTCAGACTAAAATCGACACAATATCTCCTCATAAATTTGGTTCTCTTCTTTGTTAATTATGATGGGTTACTTTTAAGATGTCTTGAATGTGAATATGTGGGCAAGTTTCTGAAGGAGCTCCATGATGGTCCTGTAGGTGGACACTTTGCAAGGAATACCCTGCTCACAAGATATTGAGAGTCGACTAATATTGGCCTACTCTATTTAGAGACAATCACACATATGTTATGAACTGTAAAACTTGTCAAATGAGCACGAGGAGGGAAAAGAGAGAAGCTATCCCACTCCAACCTGTGGCCATATCCAGACCATTCGAGCAATGGGGGTTATATGTCATAGGAGAAATTACACCTAGTTCTTCAAAACAACATAAATACATACTGACTTCCATAGACTATTTCACAAAATGGGTAGAGGTCATCCCTCTGACTCATGTAAATGAAAAGGTAGTAATCAAATTCATAGAAAAAAAACTGATCACAAGGTTCAATATGCCTTCCATTCTTGTTTTTGATAATTTTGCTTACTTTTCTTCCACCCTATTAACAGAGTTTTCTCTAGACAAAGGAATCATAATCAGATACTCTGCAAACTACTATCCACAGGGGAATGGAGTGGAAGAATAAACCAATAAGAACCTAGCGAGGATATTAAATAAAAAATTTGTAGACAACCAGAGGAATTGGGATATTTCAATTCATAATGCCTTATGGGCTGATAGAGTAACACCCAATGAAGCTATAGGAAATTCCCCATACTTTCTGGTATACAGACAAGAGGTCATTCTCTCAAACGAGCTATATCTTCCATCTCTTTAGCTTGCTCATGGTTCTAGAGGACAACCCTCACCGGTTATTCAACAAAGAATTGATACCCTCCTCATGTTGGAAGAAGAAAGCGAGAAATAAAAATCAAAGTTCATTCCTCATTAGAAGATAGTTAAAAGGTGGTTTGAAAAGCATAAGGCCAAAGAGAAGAATTTTGAAGTAGGAGACTTAGTCCTGAAATGGGACAAAGCGAATGAGCTGAAGGCAAAATATTCGAAGATTCATAATCTATGGCTTAGACCTTTTCAGGTAGCCGAGAAACTTGGGGAAAACACGTATCAATTGCAAAATCTAAGGGGGGAACCTGATGCCTTCCCGGTGAATGACCAAGCCCTAAAACAATATTTTTGTTAAAAAAAACAAAAAAAAAGTGTGTGTGTTTTCATGATATTTTATTTTTAGGTAGGTTGATTGCAGAAACCTTTATTTTTGTTTTCTCTTTTGTAGTATTTTTTGCACTTTGAAGATTGTGTTTCGTAAGGCATTGGTTGACCTTAATTCATATGGTATAGCAAACTTTTTTCCTAACTCATGCTTACATACAACATAAGAAATGTTGGGTGAATTTCTATTGTCTTAACGGAGTTCTACATCTAACCTTTTAAAATAAACAACCTTGGCAAGTGATGAAGTCTCCGCCTGGTGGTATGGAAAAACCTAAAGGGAAATATCGTACGCTGGAAAGGACCACATGTACCTCAAGAAAGAGCTAGTAAAATTTCACCTTAACCATCTCATCTTGCAGATAATAGATGTCCTCCTCTCCCACTCCCTCAGAGCATCTCTGTTGAAAATTAATCAATGATATCAAATGAGTGCAAAGTAGGAAATGATATGCAGATAAATTTTTTAGGGCTATGGATGCTCGCTGGCAGCAGAGCAAGGTATGTGACGTCAGGGTGACTCCACCGGGGCTATGGAAGCTCATTGATAGCAGGGAAACATCGCAACAAGTGAATGATGATAACTAAAATTCCTGGTGCCAGTGAATGATTTACTCGATTCTTGTCAAAAGGGAGTGTGGATCATGGTTAAAGGGAACGAAGGTGGAATAAATGTTGAAAGCCCACAGGTAGGCCTTGATTCACGAATTGGGTTAGTTTCAAACGTAAGGATAGAAGAGACTCTGATGAAAGAAAAACAAAACCAGTTAAGTTCTTAACCAGCTTATGCATTAGCTAAGACCGGGGAAGGAACAAATATTCTTCTTTTTCCCAGTAAGTCGCCATTTGTTGAGCACTTAACACACCCTAAAAGCCTTATGAAATTTTATCACTTTTTGGGTACCACTTGTTTTCTTCACTATCTGAATCAATTTCAATTTGGGAAATGGTTTATCTTTGTTTTGTTTTCATGACTCTTATCATCAAGTCAGGTTTGTTTGAACTTGTGAAACCTCATGTCTAAAATAACTTGACACCCGAATTAAGAATCGACAGCTAACACTGCATCTAACGTGCTCAAGTTTGGCGTTGGAAAAATATTCAAGAAAGTAAGGGAACCACACAGTTACAAAAGTCATCGAGCATCGATCCCCATCGACATCGACAGAAGGAAGAGTTGGTTTACATAAGTTATAATTCACATGAAGTTTCGAGAGATAGCCGATACCCTTCGGCATCGGAAAAATATGGGAAGGATAGACATTAACAAAGATCACAAAGAAATTACCAATAGCCAATGACCAATGCGCTTTATTGCAGTCGAGGAAATCTAGAAAGGTTACAAAAATAATTTTGTCCATGACAAAAATATCACCGATCATCGATCCCTGATGTGTTTTCGGCATCGAGACTTTTTTGAGAGAGTTGATCTGAGAGCACTTGGGTAGGTTTATTGTCGATTGTCAATCCTTGATAATTTTCGACGTCGGCAAGATAGGATTGGGTTTTAGAATGTATAGCTTAAATAAAATCATGATTTTGATTAACACGAGCAAATGAAGTCACCGGTCTCGAATGCCACGTGTCTTTACCACGTAAGGGGGTTGTACAACCTAGTTTCATCCCAAGTCATTTTAAGGTTCCCTGGGTCCCAGTCACGCCTCCTAGGCATCTTTTCCACATCATCTCTGTATGGAAAGATTGATCGACGTTGGATATTTTGCAAGGAGATATCAACAAAAATGTTTGAAGCACAATCCCGACCCCCGATCCACCAACTGAATGAGAGAAACTATGCAATATTTGTGGCATAAGATACAATCGAATTTGGACATTTAATAGACTAGTTAATTCCCAATTCCGCATTTGTTGCTACCTCGTGCACCAATTAGACAACAACAATTTGAAATCGTCGATAGATAATATTACCAGCCGCACCTGCACTGTCAACCCATGATGGATTTAATTTTAAACATCTTTGAAGAGATGGCGGAAGATTTAATGAAATTACACTCATAACCCGAATTGATTGGCTGATGCGACAAGGTAAGTTCATCCCTATTTAAATCTATAGAACGATTTTGAAAAAAATAATTTCACACACAAGTTTGAATTCCAAAGCATCCTAAGGAGAAAAGAGAGAGTCTTGAGAATGTACTCACCCTCATTTTATCAAAGTCAGGTTAAAAAATCTACGGAGTTATGTGTTCAAGTTTGTCAACTTGTTGGTTGTAATTTATATACGTGCATCTGATTTTCTTGCACAGTCACTAAACTATTTTATAATTGCAAGTAAGATGTCACCGAGAAATCCAACCCCTAGACACTAACCGAGAGCACCCAAGATGAAAGAAGCTGAAATAGGTGAAGGTTCTTCTCCATGGACCATAAGGCAGTTGGAGTACGCTCCAAGGGAGGAGCCTGTCATTAAAACATTAGCAAAGAAAGATTTTGTCTAGCCTCCGGCCTTCTATGATACAGAAGCAAACATCCGATCCAAAGTAATGCTCCCATATTGGGGGGATCTCTTCAATAGAATTATCCAAGAAGGATACCCAGAGCATATCCCACAGAGTGACCTGGACGTAAGGTTGCTCGATGACCAGGTGTTCCCGAACATCCGACGGTCGTATTTACACATGGTGGCAAGTAGAACCCCAAATTTCCCTTGCATAGAGGCTCCGAAATGGCTAATCGACCATACGGATGGGAAGAAGTGCTTGATAAATGATGAGAATGGTGGGTGTGTCAAATTTTTCCTCCTGAAAGAAGTCCATAAATACTAGAAGCTCAAGGACCCAGAGGAGTGTCTCAACACGGACTTCGTGGTAAATTTATATGAATTCCATGACACCAGCCGGTTGATGGCCTCATGGTGGAAGGAATACAAGAAGTTCACTAATCGGAGAAATAGCTGGTATGGAACGATTAGCCTAAGGGATCCATACATCTATTTGATGGATCTCATCTACCGGCTATATGGAGAAAAGGACTTCTCCAAGTTTTCGGAAGCATGGATTCCTTTGGCGTACACAGTGATGATCTTCGGGAGCAACACCAACTAGGGAGAAATAATTTCTAAACAACTGAGCATCTGTGCACAACAAGATCGGACACCGAAAGAAAGGGAAGCACCCACTTTCTACATGGCCTCGTACCTTATCGATGTCATGTGTGCAAGGAATGTATTCACCGACATGAATTTAAGTTGCCATGTTTTAGAGCTCCCAGTCCACGTCTACTTCAGAATACTATAAGAGAATAGGTAGAAAACATCTTATGCACTCATCTACGATGAATTCATCGCTCACATTCATTTTATTAGTTTTAAGAAGGAATTCCCAATATTATCCGCAATAGCCAAGAAGATGTTAGAAAAGGTAGGTCATTGGTATTTAGACGAACGCTCAACATACATCAAGGTGTTCAAGGCCACTGGAGCACCACATATCCTACCCACTCATGTCTCAGACCAGCTCGTTGTGGGAGAAATCTGCTATAAGACTATCCTGCATGGCTACAATGCCACATTAGTCAAGGACAAGAAGCGGGCTTTCATACCCTATGATTTCCATGTGGGGTTTTATCTGGTGAAGGATACTTCTCAATCCAAAGAAGAAGGGCTTAGCCAACTAGAATTCAGGTTCCCGACATGTCGATTCCGCAAGCACGACCCTAAATCCCTAGTCCTCCAACATGCTTCGTAGGTGTCATCATGTTGGTCGTATGCTCATGATCAGTTTGAGGATGAAATATTCACAGAGTGCACCCAGGACTGGGACGAGGTGGTACAGAGAATGGCCAACCCAAATATGACCAGGATCAAAACCATGAGCATGGATGAACAGGTGGAAACGATAGAACAGTCAGCCCAAGAGGCCCTCAGAGCCAAGGAAGAAATCAGAGCAGCAGAGACTATTAATGCTCTGTAAATTACCAGAGGTTGTCAGGGGTAGAAGAAATTTACCAGAGGTAACTTTATTCAACCACTTTGAAACTGGGATCTAGCCCTTCCAGTTTCAGAGAGGGATCTCTCTATAAGATTTAACTTTGTTTTGGTTTTCGGATATTATGCTAGTTAAATAAATTGGTCTGTGCTATTTGTTTTTTGTAAATTGGCTGAAATAAGGTTTACGCATCCATTGGGCTATGGGGTCTGTTTTATAAAGATAGAGATCAAAGATCAAATTTTTTAAAGATTCTTTTCGCATGGTAGGATAATGTAACTATTGGATTCTTTAGAAATAAAGTGATGTTAAGCAGAAAAAGATGAGATTGTCAATTAAAGCAAAGAAGAAATTAAGAATTTATTTACTATAACATCAGAAGATAAACATTTAGATTTTTAAAAGCTTAGAAACAGAGTACACACAGGAAAATTCTACAACTTTGACTCCTTTTAAATGATCAGATTAGAAAACAAGATGATAACTAAGAATGATAAACATCCAATGAAGAAAGGAAAAACTTCACCAATAGCTAACACGCAGGAATCCCGTGAAATGTCTCTTTGTATTATTGGAAGATCTCTAGATGAAAGTTATAGTGCTTACAGCTTGCTAGGGCGTAAAGATCAACCCTCAATACTTCAAAGTTTGAAGTATTTATAATCAAAATTACAAATGACCCTGTCATTAATGATCAGGATGTGGCAGATTATAAATCTAACTGACTAACTAACAAGATACGAAAATTTAGGAACTGTCGATGATGCGTCGAATTCTTCATGCTGATTCTCGGGAAGGTCGTTGGTGAGTCATCCACATGATTTTGATTTATCTGCTTGCTAACTCAAAATGTACACCTCATCTCCTACTCGATCAAATTGCACATCTCTTCCCATATTAGCTGACTGGGAATGGTGACTTTGAGCAGTCATCGGTATATTTCATCCATTTCTGTATACTTGGAAAAATTTGGCTTGACAATGAAAATATACGTGATCTCATGCTGAATGCTGAGGTCCAGGTGCAACGTCTCCAATAAATCCTTGCCTGTTATATTGCCTTGTATCCCTGAGAACTTGGAACTATCTTTGGCCACTGTAGCCATCTTCTGCTTGTAATATGGAAGAGTCATCAACTTGTCATTCAAGACTAATAAACTAGGGAGACCTTTCTTCTGCAAAGCCTCGATCCTGTTGAAAAAATTTTGAACTCCAGTGTCCATGTTTTGGACTTTCTCTTCCAACTGCAACATCAGTCCTCTTTTGGTCAGAACCCTCTTGACTTTGAGGATGGTTTCTGTCATGTCTTTGATCTTCAAGTCTTCTAGTTCTTCTCTGGTCTTCGAGTTTAGGAATCTAATGATTTCATTAGCTTCAATGGGCATTTCTCCCAACTCTCCTTTTATTTTGTCAATAGCCTGCCTACTTCTCCATGGTGTAGCTTGTTTGGTAAGAAGACTTGAGCTCCTGAAGGCTTTCAACCTCCCTTTTCAGTCTATTGATCTCTGTTTCTTGTAAGTTCATCTCCTCCATGGATTTTGCTAGCTCCACTGTCTTTTCCAAAGCTGACATTGGGGTGGCTGATAGAATTTCAACTGTGGTGGTTGCTGCTACAATTGTTGTGCTAACTCCTATGAGTGGAACTGCATTCAATGGAATGACTTCCATACGTATTAATTGTTCCTTCTCCTTTACCAACCTCTCTAGATATGCCTCCATCTCTCTTAACTATGCATTCTGCTCCATGATCAACTTGAGCATCTCATCCTTCTCACCTTCTGTCTCATCTATCTCCTTTGCCTGTGAGTCTTCTGTGGGTGGCAGTTTTAGTTGCTTTCTCAGGGATGCTATGTCAGAATTATTTTTCTTGAGCATTTCCTCAGCTTCTTTCACATTTGAGGGGTCATACCCAATCTTGAGAACCAATTCTTCCAAAGATTTAATTATGTTGTCCTTTGCAAAGGATGATATATTCTCCAATTTTAATTGTGTCTAAACATTGTTTAGAGACACCTATAATTTAGCAGCAGTAGTAGAAGCATTTGCCAAAGTAGAGAAAACCATTTCTCCATTTTTCCTGTGTAGATCCATATGATTGGCTAGGTGCACATCTCTGGTGTTGAACTCAAATGTTGCTCTCTTGTAGTCAGTGATTTCCTTTGGGTCAGGCACTTGTTCCTGCAAAAGGGCCATGTGCATTTTTCCTTTCTTTGTATCAAAAGCTGATAACAATCTGTGTTGTGCCATGGATGTCTTCTTATAAAATTGAGCATAGGTGCTGCTGGTCAATATCTTATTCTTCTTCTTGATCATATCGTATTTCTCAAAAATACTCAATCTTGCACCTCCTTTATTTGGTTGGTCGACTAGTGAAGTGTCATTCTGCTTCTTTGATGAAAAGGTAGACATGATTTGTTGGTTGCTTGAGATAAGGGGTGAATGATCACCTTTCATAACTGTAGTGGACTGGGTTTCCTTTTCGCCAGTCGTGTTAGTTGTATGATTGGTTTTTGGCCTTTTGGTTTGTACCTGGAAATCCTTAGCTGAGACTTCTATGACTGAAGGGGAAGTGCCCTTTCTGGGTCTTTTTTCCTTTGGTACCTGTGGTGTGGTTGTTTACTAGATAGTAAATGAAGGATCTTGTTGTTCCACCTCTTCCTGAGTGTTCACCTCCCACTCCGTTTGATTCAAAAAATTCTCTATCTCAGACTTAGGTGCATGAACATACGGGACATTTTGTTTTTCACTCTCATCTCTGTGATGATCCCACATAGATCATAGTGCCATAGGAAACTTGTATCGAACTTCATTTCCTTCAAGAGCTTGTTTTCCTCTTCCCCAACAGCTCTGTTGTTGCAGATAAAAGATCCTATCTACCCCTTAATCCTCAGTTGTTGTTTCTTCTTCAGAGACACAAAGTGTATGTCATCTGAATTTATCATTTGTTTTATATACTCCAGGGAAAATATCCTCACAGGTACATATTTGGGAAATTTGTATGGAGCTAACTCGCACCCGTATACTCTGATTTATGTGTGATTTTGGTAAAGTCACCAATATCCAATCTTTGCGAGGTCCAAGAGGTGTAGGATTCTATGGATCTCCTCGTTTATCCTTGATTCTAGTCTTCCACTGAGCATGCTCACCACTGGATGGTAAAACTTCTCAATGAATTGTTTGAAGTTGAACTCTGTGGAGTTCCTTTGGAGCAACGAAGTACAAGATGTTACCGCCTGTGGTTTCCCATCCTTGTCCATTTTGTGCATTAAGAAAGAGAACCTTTCTTCTTGAAAGAAGGTGAACATGTAAGCCAGTATTGAGGAATACTGGAACATGCCCTCTGTGGCAAATTTTGAAAGATGATCATGGATGTTCTCTGCCAAGAAAGTGTTGTAGTCGAACTGGATGGATAGGAAACCCAATATAGGTTCATCCACCAATTCGTCTGAAAAATAGTTGAGTAGACAACAAAGCGATGAAATAACTTGGTTTCCCTTTTCTGAGAATAGGGAGGAATGATACGAAGGATTTTTCTTAGGGACATGAGCATCTTGTGCGAGGAAAACCTCAAAAATTTGGGCTCTTTGGGGAAAAGACAGGTTCTGGTACAATTCTATTAGGATTTCCAGGTTGAAAGGAGAGGCATATTTGGTTCTAGATATTTGCATCATCTGAACAATGGCCTCTGGGATGATAAGGAACAAAGTTTCCCCATATGACAAAACTATGGCTCTCTAGTTGAGGAGGTAATGAGCCTAACATTTGAGGGCAAATTTAGGGAAATGATGGACTTGGGGGAAAATATACAGAGGAATATTAGACTCCCAGAGCCCAATTTCATCACTTTGATCTATGAATGTATCTTTAACCCATGACTGCAAATCTGCAAAATCAAATTCGCACCTTGTCTCTAAGATTAAATAATCCTTATTAGCTAATGGGATCCAGTCGAGGTCGACAGGAGGTGGGAGGAAAGGATTTTCCTCGGCTTCTACTTTTTTGGACTTTGGCACCATCACTGTGAAAGGTACCTGCAATTTAAATAAAAATGTTAGTGGGTAATGGTTGTGGTTGGGTTAATGACTGGATCAGTGAGGGGAAAAAAGTTGCCTGGTGTGCAGAGAGAGTGAGCAGTGCAAATGGCGAAACAGGGGCTAGTTTTGAGTGAACGGGTATCCATTGGGCGAGGGGGATAGGTCAGCAGGCTAAAGGATATGTTGGCCTATAGTAAATGGCCAATGGATCCTTTGAAGTGTGAGATGGCAGGTAAAGGATGGGTGACGGGTGCGATAAGGTGATGTGGATAGTATTGATTGGAGAACAACAAGTGTGAGGTGACTTGTGACGGGTGAAAAGGGGGGATGAATTGACGGAGTTATGAGATGAGACCTGTAGGGGGAGGTAATGGGGTGTGGTGTCATGCAGTGGCGGTGGTATGTCAGGGGGTGGTAAGTGGTAAATTCTTTTGGATTGGAGGGGGGTCTGATGCAATAGATTGATGCCACGCTAGGACGGGGCCTGCCAGGAAAAACCACTTCATTCTAGACCCTCCCCCCCCCAACCATTAAAAGAAGAACGGTTGGGGCGGGGGTCCAGAAACTCTTGTCAACCATTCATTTGTGTGCCATCTGCTGGACCGTTCATCTATGCACTCTTTTTAACCATCATTCTCCCCCCCCATTCCCCCCCCATCGTTAAAAGCAGAATGGTCGGGGGGTACGAAATTACATATCGACCATAGATTTAGGCGTCGATGCCTCAGTCGTAGATCTGTGCGCACTCTTTAATCTGTGAGTGCGAAATCATATATGGAGCGGAAACTTAGGCATAATTCTTTTTGTGGGTTCGCTCTAATTTCCCTGCTTTTTCCACCATGGGGTTAGGCAACACATTTTCAAACATCAAAGACATGGATCTACATCGATCATCATGCATTCTTTATTGAAATAAAGTCAACTAACCTATGTTCTAACCTATTCACCTATGAAATTTAGCCCAGATTAAATTGTTGGACTAAACATTACTCTACCCTAGGGTTATTTGACCAAGATTAGGTAGTTTGATCAAATTTATTCACTAGCTAACCTATCTACTTGGCTAAGATTAAACATTTTAGCCAAGCTTATTCACTAATCCTATCAACATCAATTCAAAATGACTTGACCATGTTTAAATAGTATGGATCAAGTCATTGTTGTTGCATGGGGCTTTATTCATTTTTCTTTTATGCCCTCTTTTATTCTTTTCTTTTCTTTTATTTATTTTCTTTTCTTTCTTTTCTTTTTCTTTCTTCTATTTTTCTTTTCAAATCATTTATAGAATGAAACATTATTTTCAAACCAAAAACATTTAAAGGAATAAAATTTCAATCACCAATTGATCCTATAAATTATAGGGTTATAACAGAGACAACATAGGCACAGAGAAGGGGATTTCTCTTGCTATAAAGGGGCACAAAGAATCATTAATTAATTGAAAAATGACCCTGACCTGATAGAAATGATGAGGATTCATGTTGATGACCCAATCAAAAGTCGAGGAGAACCAAGTGTCCTAGAGCCGCTGCAACTTGAAGAAATCATCGGGTCAGAAAACCCTAAAGTCCACCACCACAGATCAAATCACCAGGGGAAATTTCAACCTAGCCCGAGATAGCGAGGAAATCATGGAGAAAAAGTGTACCAAATCCCTTGTTCGATTTGATAACCATATACGATGATGAGGAGAGTCTAGAGGTGTCCCTGGTGACTCCAGTGTAGATTACAGAGGAGAAAGAACCTGAGAGAGAATCTACCTCGGGTCTTGATTCTCCAATTCATAGTCGTCCGCAGAGCGATCATGAGGTAGAAAGTGCCTTAGACGCTAATCCATTCAACATACTAGGAACCCCAATGGACATCTCGAGTGATGAGCTAGGATCGGGTGAATAGGAAGAAGAAACTCCACAACAAGAAATCGACATTTCAACACTTGATTACCAGGTAAGTACCAAACCCACCCCTGATATAACATAACATAACATTATAACATAACATAACATAACATTATAACATAACATAACATAACATATAACCAGAGTCCAAGACATTGGGATATACATAAGAGGTTCACAAACCCAGCCTTGAACATATGTACACAATCGGGAGTCTGGGGAATACTCTAACTTGGGAAGAACAACAAATCCTCGAACCTATTGATAAGGTCACAGATATACAAGAAATATCCTATGACTGGAAGAGGAAATCCATCATGAAGAGAACCACTAAGAAGAGGAGGCTTACGTTGGACAGTTCGATCCTCATCACCACAAAGGAAAAATTGATTAGCACATAGAACACTAAGACATTTGAGCTTATAGACGTAGGGATGGCGATCACAGATGCCACCCTGGATAGAGTAAGGAAATATGAAGAGGAACTAGCCACTGCGCTAAAGGATTTGGAGCATCTACACCATTTGGAAAAATACTATCAGGACTCCACACAGGCCACAGTTTTTTTGAGAAGTGAGTTCCAAGATGCCTATAGAAAATTCACAAATGAATGACACATTTTCATTGCAGGGATAAACGACTTCCAATAAGACACTCTTATGGCACTACTGACCTGCAAAGACATGGAAATATGGCACGAGAAGGCCCACCAAGCAGTGGAAAGAATTGATTACATCAGCGCGGTTCAAAAGGGCTGAGATATCAAAGAGCACGACATTCAGGTGCTAAGGGACAGTAGCATAGATTGGATAAGGAAGGCGACCAAATAATGGGTGAAAAGGGCCCACGAACCTCAGTGGAAGATTTAGGAAAAATGGGTCGATTACGAAAGGAGTTGGGTCAAGATCAATAAGGAGATGAAAGACATCGGTCTCCTAGAATTTGGCTCACCCGAGGACTTTGTCGACTTGCATGACATAGTCAAACAACATGAAGAAAAAGACTCCACATGGACTGCAGAGATAGAAAAGGTGGCAAACATGGCACCAGGACAAGTACACAAGTTCATGGAGGACCCGATCAAGGCTCGAACAGTATTACAACAATTAAGTGTCAATATAGTCAAGTATCGGGCATCAACAGTAGAAGTGAAGGAGATCCTTTTGGCCCTGATGGACCAACACAGATTCTCGTATGCCAACACATGTGAGGAATTCTTCGTTAAATGGTTAGAGTATGAGAAGATCCATCCACTTTAGTGAAGCCATTTGATGACTCTTAGAAGATAGAGAGATGGAAGTACCATGTGGCGATGTTTTTTTTTACTTACCTTGAACTTTTGATAGTTATTTTTAGTTAATGATTTGTTATAAATAAGAGGATCAACCTTTTAGAAAGGGTCGATGGTTGTGGAAAATATCCTCATTTTCAGAATTGTAAAGAACTAATTCTGAACTACCTTAATTGAGAAGTCTTATTTAGGATTGGAGACAAACTTATGTTTTTCATCAACAGCGTGTGTGATTGGATCTGAGGAGGAATTACTTCCGACTTTATTTCATGAATGGATGTTATAATGAGTAAGAGTTTCTAAATCTATTGATAAGTTAGTTGATTCAATATTTTTGTATTTCTTGTCTCTAATGATGGAAATCAAATCATTGTGTTAATGTGTGATTAATTATTAGAGCTAAGGAAACTATTTTTTTTGCCATCATTTTATTTCATGTATATTTTCTTTCGATAATTGTATCTCAGTCAATAATTGAAATACCAACAATTTAATGTATTAGTACGAGGCTTGTCACCGGTGTGAAAATATTTTTCTACATTCTTGAGCACAAGGGTTATCCCAAGCTCACCCTTCTTCAGTAGTTAAGATTTCCCCTTTTACCAGCTGGTTTATACCAGCACACGTATTTTTATCATACCCATCTAATAAAATAAAATACAAAAAGAGAACGTTTAAATTGAAGGAGGAACTTTCATAAGACGATATCTTGTCAATCACTATGCAAAGCCCATTGATTATTTGGCCAGATCGACGGATCTAGAGAACCATTCCACTATCAAATGATGCAGAGTCTAATTGGGCCTTGGTGGCAGGTTTTGTTCCTACTGTTGAGTTAAAGGGATTTAGGACCCCTCAACATGTGGTAATCCTTTATTTTAAATAACATGAAAAAATAGGAAAACACCTAAGAGAGGACCATGCGTTATTCTTGAAATAAATATTCACATTCAAAGGGACTAGGTTTATTCTTGAAATAAATATTCATGATTCAAAGAATAATCTCTATGACTGGCATCTTAAATAAAACAAAATATTTACACCATGTTACAAGATTTTCAAACCAAAAGAGTATACATTACCATAGGATGAAATTTCCATCGCAACATCCATCAAATTAAGATACAATATTCAACAAAGGAATGTAAATTATGGACCACATATGGAAGAGAACTCTAAATGTGTTGGATCATGTTGTCATTGATTCCAATGGTTTGATTGATTGCGTCAAAGGATTGATGTCAAGGATTGAGGATTGATTGATGTCATGTAATTTATTGATAGGATTGATTGATTGATGATTGATAAACAATGTATATGCATTATTTTTTATGAGAATGATATATTTCAAGTGGAAATCCAATCATGAAGATGGATCAAAAGTTAGCTTTGATATGATGATAGATAAAGATGAATCAATGAGTTTTCATTGATACATAATGCATAGTTGGATTGATTTAATGGTATTATCATGGTTTGATAAGGTACACAAATGGATAAACTCCAAAGAGATTCCCTTATGGTGAAATTGACGAAGGAAGAATGATTCAGATTAACTGAATAATGAAGAAACTATCCTAGATGATGCTTGGTCATGCAATTCCCATGGTATGGAATGTCACATAACAACTCATGGTTTGAGAGAGTTATGGCCTTATGAAGTTGGAGGACCCCCATATGAAGCTTGAAGTCCCCAATACCAAAAGAAGTCAAAGTGCTTTGAAAAAAAGATATCATTATTTAAATGATAAAGGAAGTGACAAAATCAAGAAAGATTATTTAAATGATAAGGTGACAAAGCCAAGGAGGAATAACATTTAAATGGAGAACTTTATTTTTATGGAAAGTGATTAACCCTCAAATAAGGAAAATAGGTTAAGGACCTAGAGGATGAAAGTATAAATAAGACAGCAATGGTCTCTTTGTTATCCATCCCAGGATCAATGGAGAACTTTATGTGAGAATATATTTTGGAGCATTGATGAAGATTATCGTGGAGAGCTTCAGAGAGAATATTTTTGGTATGGATCTTTTGAGCATGATTGAAGATCTATCTAAGAAAGAGAACGAGAGGAGGATCTCATAGACCATCGTGCCTATAGCACATCGAGATCTTGATCTAAAATTTCAGAGCTCGTAAACCCAGTTTCCGAGGTGGTGTACACTGTGGGGATGTAACAATACCGGGCTAGAGCCACATACATACGCGGGTTGTATGAGGACAGGACATGTAATGGACAAAATCATGAAGATTTGTGTTTGAGCTAATGATAAGATGTTGAAGACTCCAAGGTGTTCCAAATTTGCACTCTCTATGGGCTTAGATCTATCACCGAGACACTAGTATGATTACATTATTATCTTTATGGATTAGTATTATTGTCAGAATGCTTAGGGCATTCTCGGTAATGGTTGTTGGGATGTGGTTTTATGCTGGCTGATGGAGTGGAGCAGCCTCTTTGATTCAGCTGGTGGGATGATTTCTACATAATTAGTTTCTATACATGATTGAGTTAGCATTCATATTGATTGGTTGTGGGAACTATGCCATTGAAGAGCTTGGATGTGTTGGTTGACTCATTGTGAGTCCGTTTCTGAACAATGGAATATTACAAGAGAATGTATGTTTGCTGTGCTGCGTGAGGATCTAAGCATGTGAAACAAAGAAAACTCTAATAGGATCGAAGGTATACACAAGTTATTGCATAAGACCTGCCTATTGATAATATGAGCTATAGTGAGCTACCATCGCCAGACACACATGTGGGTCGCGACCATTAACAAAGAGATTCCTAAGGACATTGATATTTTGTAGGAGGATTGTTGCCCATCCCCTGGTGTTGAGGGTGTAATATGAGTCTGCATATAGAGTTGGTTCTCTTACAGAGTTGTAATTCCCTCTATTCAGTTTTTGTGGATAAACCCCAAGGATTGAAGTATGGCCATGCTATGCTGTGCATACATATCAGGAGTTCTTTGTTCCTTGTGGAGATGATTTGTTGATGATATATTTCTAATATATGTTCACATTTAAGTATTATAAATGCAGTGTAAATAAGCAATGAATAAATGTTGAATGTTAACTATGAAATTTTGTGAAAAAGGAAGTTTTGGTAAAAGAGCCCCTGCCACCTCATCTCACCCCTCTAAGTGTGGTAGTTGTGTCCAACAATTGGTTTCAGAGCTGGCCTTCACTACAAGCAGTTTTAACAATCTTGAAGGATATCCATAGACACAATAAAAATGGATGAGACGGTTCCAATCCTTGATGAGGAAAACTATTCTACTTGGAGAATAGAAATGAGAGTGTATTAAAAACAATGGGAGCAGCGATTTGAAGGAAACCATTGGTGGATTAGTTCCATTGGAAGAATAAGTCAAAGTTTGCAGCTCAAAGGAAGGAAAGAAGAATGATGCATTAGCTCAAGACCATTCTTAGTGGACTATTAAGCCCTATCAAAGAGAGCATGGGAAATGAACTTCCGCTAAGGATCTATGGCTAAAGATAGAGGATACATAATAAAGAAAGAAAGAAAAGAATATGTTGAAGACCATTCCATCAAGATTATCAAAAGGTAAAGAATCTCCAAAAATCCTGAATGTATTATTTCTAAATGTGATCTTGAAAACATTTCAAGTGAAGACAAAGAATCCAAGGATCATGTTAGAACAAATGAATATCTTGAAGACACTTCAAAAGGGAGCAAAGAATCATGTGATAATGTTTGAAAAAGGAAGATCTTGAAGATACTTCAAATAAAGTTGCAAGGAATCTCCAAAGACTTGGATTGCAATGATTCAAAATGTGATGATGTTGAATTTTCTCTAAGGAAGAAGATTATCTAGAAATTGTTTGTGTAAAGGTTGATATTAGTTATCCCATGGAAAGAATAGAAGAAAATCTATTAGTAAATCTCAAAGGAAATTGAAGAGGGCTTATATGGGTATAGGAGTGATCATTATTATACACTACAACTATCTTTCTGACAACACTAAGAAGTTTCTTAGAGGAGTAAAAGGTACATCTTGACGTTAAAGGAAATAATTAAGGAGAGCAATAAGAATCAATCCAGGAAAAAAGGGAAGAAGAGATCACAAGATCAAGAATGAAAATAAAAATATGAAGGTAGATGATGAGATTAGCAAAAAATTTGAAACTATTGTCCATCTCAAGACCCAAATTGAAGAAGCCAAAAGGGTAGAGGAACCATTGAAGGATCAAATAAAATGAAAAGGAAGAGTCATGTTGCAAGTTAGAAGTTGAAAATTTTTATCTTAGAAAGAAGGTAGAGAAGTCAAACAAATTTTGAATAGCTAAAAAATATTGGATGAGATCCTAGAAAGTCAATGACTCATGCGATAAATCATGTCTTGGATACAAAGAAGAAGCCACACATGCTGAAGAAAGCACCTCAAAGAAGGATGAGGTAAGTCCATCAAAGAAGGAAGACAATGCTTGCAAAACAAACCATCTTACACAAGGTAAAGAAAATTTCAAAAACAAAGCAAGAAGACATCAAGAAGCCATTTTACATCTCAAAGAGGATGGACACCAAAGAAAAGGTATAAAAGTACTTTTCATGGGCATTGTTATTCAAGTGTAATGGATATGGTCACAAAATATTTTGAAAAGTAGATCTTATGAAAGGAGATAATGGAAGATTTCATAACACCATGAGGTGTTGGATATGTGATCAAGTAGGACACATCGCTGTTCACTGTAACACCATGAGATGCTACAGTTGTAGTGGATTTTGGCCACAAATCCCAGGATTGTTGGAACAAAAGAAGAAATTCCATGATGGGTAGACCTAAAATAGCATGGATAGAAGAAGTAAGGAAGTAAGGAAGGGAGACATATTGAAAATATGGATGCTCAAAGATAAGTTCTGAAGAGCAGGGACATCTACGGTATGGGTGAAGAAATACGGAGCAGCCGCACATAATGAAAGACCTAAGGGAAGTTCAAAAATGTCATCTACAGAGGCATACATGGGTGACAATAGTATCATTCATGTACATACACAAGCTTCCATTCTGCATAGGTCAATGCATATACATGAGTTGTTGTGCAGCAGGTCGCGTATATGTGGTAAAGACTTGGGAAAAAGGCAATGCACATGGATTGCAGCTTGATGTGATGGTATAACACTCTGTTGTAGGGTCTGACATTGTTTTTTGCAGGTTCTGACACTATTTGTTGCAGATCTAAGTGTTCATCTATTGGATTATGTAAAATAAAATCTCGGGTGCATGGCACTAACCCATGAGTATGGATTGATGTTGATCTGTTGGTGTACATGGATGGTACATATTTGAGTTTCATTGATATATCTTATGATGTATTTTTTTGGAAAACTTGATGCATGCACTTGGCATATGGATGGGCTACATTTTGGGACATGTAGTTGGTGAGTTAATGAGGTGATCATATTGTACATCATTGATGATATATAGTTGATGCATGGTTGGCATATTAGTAGATGCACATTATTTGTCATGTTGGTAGATACACATGGTTGGCATGTTGGTAGATGCACATGGTTGACATATTGGTAGATGCACATGTTGGCATATGGTGGATACATTCCATGGATGATATATTTTTGGCACATTGTTGATGTACATGGTTGATGTACATGGGTGTTGTGCATGATGAAGCACACATTGTGGTACACGATGTACTTGATTGATATTTTACTCATGATTCTCTATTTCATTATTGGCATATCTTTCATGATGTTTGGTATGGAATGAGTTTGATGCATGAACAGGTCCAAGGATAGTCATATTGCAGTAGTAGCATATTGTTCATCTTGCAGAGAAGATAGGGGGAGACATACCCATAGCGGGAGTCATTTTTTCCAAGATTCTAGGAGGAGATATTTATCAGATGCATACCTAGAAAAGAGTCCTATATTTGAAGAAAGAGCACAGAGGCATAATTCCAGGGAGCGATGGTCACAAGGGGATCATGAGCGATGTATCTTCAACATTACATCATATTGACATCCCTTGTTCATAAAGGGGAGACATTATTCAAAGGCACCCAGATAGGGGGAGCAGCCCCAAGGAGAGTTCAAGCAAGGGGAGCAACCCCAAGAAGAGAATGGCCCTTTTCCATTGATATCAAAAGGGGAGAAATGATCACATTGATGTGATTGATGTTTAGTAATGGGGAAAGATAATCATATTGATGTAGAGCATGCCTTGTCTACATGTTGACATCAATGATTGGTGTTGACATCAATGTTGGTATTGCCATCAATGCCAAAGGGTGAGATTGTTGGATCATGTTGTCATTTATGCCAATGGTTTGATTGATTGATGTCAATGGATTGATGTCAAGTGATTGAGTGATTGATTGATGTCAAGTAATTGATTGATAGGCTTGATTGATTGCTGATTTATAAACAATTTATACATATTATCCATGATGAGAATGATAGATGTCAAGTGGAAACCAATCGATGAATATGGATCAAAAGTTATATTTGATATGATGCATAGATAAAGATGGATCAATGAGTTGTCATTGATACATAATGCATAGTTGGATTGATGTAATGGTATTATCATGGTTGATAAGGTACAAAAATGTATGAACTCCAAAGTGGTCCCCTTATGGTGAAATCCCTCACAGAAGACGCTTTACGGATTGAGTTATTCTAGAAGAATGGTTGGAGGACCCATGCCTATATATGGAATAATGAATTAAAGATCAATGAAATTGTTGGTGAAAATATACTAGATGGATAGTGCTTTTCATGCCATTTTTAGTGGTATGTAGAATGTCACATAAATCCTCACGGTTTGAGAGTTATGGCCTTACGAAGTTGGAGGACCCCCATATGAAGGCTTGAAGCCCCCAATGGTCAAAGAAGTCAAAGTGATTGAAAAGAAGAAATCATTATTTAAATGATAAAGTAAAGTGACAAAATCAAGAAAGATTATTTAAATGATAAAGTAAGGTGACAAAGTTAAGGAGGAATATTTAAATGGATAACTTTCTATTTATGGAAAGTGGTTAACCCTAAAATAAGGAAAACAGGTTAAGTGACATAGAAATGGGTTAAGTGACCTAGAGGATGAAAGTATAAATAAGATAGCAATGGTCTCTTGCTATCCATCCTTTTTGTGGATCAATGGAGAGCTTTATGTGAGAATATCTTTTGGAGTATTGATGGAGAGATTATTGTGAGAGCTTCTTGTGAGAGCATATTTGGTATGGATCTCTTGAACATGATTGAAGATCTATTATGAGGAAGAAAACGAGCGGAGGATCTCATGGACGCATCAAAGTTTCGGCAATATCGGAGATCTTGACAGAAAAAGTCTTGGAGCTTCAGAAACCCCAGTTTTTGAGGTGTACGCGGGTTGTAATGGGCCATGGCGCGTACATACGCAGACTGTATGAGGACAGGGTGCATACAGTGGATAAAATGATGAAGATTTGTGTTTGAGCTAATGACAAGTTGTTGAAGACTGAAACAGGTTCCAGATCTTCATTCTATGGGCTCAGATCTATCACTGAGACTCTGGTATGGTTACATTATTGTATTGATGGATAGAATTGCTTGTTGTGTTGTGAATGCTTAGGGAATTCTTGGTATGGCTGCTGGGATGTGGTTTATGTTGGTTGATGGAGTGAGTAGTGCTCTTGTGATTCAATTGTGATATGATTGCTATGGTATACTAGTTTCTTATACATGATTGAGTTGGCATTCATATTGATTGGTTGTGGAGCATGAGCAAGCTATTGAAGAGCTTGGATGTGTTGTGACTGGTTGTGAGTATGTTTGAACAATGGAAGACATAAGAGAATGTGTTTACAGGTTGTAGAGGATCTGGGCATGTGAAG
This sequence comes from Picea sitchensis, assembly GCA_010110895.2. Taxonomy (NCBI): domain Eukaryota; kingdom Viridiplantae; phylum Streptophyta; class Pinopsida; order Pinales; family Pinaceae; genus Picea; species Picea sitchensis. The sequence continues at coordinate 9,545 of SNQJ01S0070221.1, read as the reverse complement.
AAAAGAAAAACCCTAATATCTCAGAAGGTATACGCAGGTTTTTGTATACATTGGTTGCGTACATACGCGGGCTGTAGTGAGCCAGGGCACATACACACACGAGCTGCACTACTGACAGGTCACATACCTGGGATAGATTGATATATGTGGAGAATTGTTGCCTCATCTCAGTTGGTGTTGAGGGTGTAAGCTGAGTCTTGCATATAGAGTTGGTGCTTTTGTAGAGTTGTACTATATTTATTTTTTCCTGATAAACCCCAAGGATTGAAGTCTGTAATAAAAAGAAAATTGTTCATACATCTTGTGTTCTTTGTGTTCCTTGTGGAGATGATTTGTTGATGATATATTGCTGATATATGTTTCTGATATATGTTCACATCTAAGTGGTTATAAATGAAAGAAATAAGTAATGAGTAAATATTGAATGTTAACTAAGGAGTTTTGTGTAAAAGGGAAGTTTTGGTAAAAAGAGCCCCACACTCATTCACCCCCCCTCTAAGTGTGGTAGGTGTGTCCAACAAAATGATCATTTCATTAAACACAATAAAAATTTTGATAGACACAAATTTGAAATCCCATGCTTAAAACTAAAGTCTCAGAGATCAATAATGTTATGTCCCAAATAGTTATCTAGGAACCTAAAAAATAATAGAGTATTTATAAAATAAACAATAATGTCCAGTGTTAGAATAAAAGTAAATTGTGTGTGTTCTTCAAAGAGAACTAGGATGGGGCTCCCGTGGACCATAAAATGAAGAGAGACCTAGATGAGAAAATAAAACAATCAAGGGTGAGCCTTAGTTTTCACAAGTTGGTGGGAATAGAAAAGGAAAAAACACAATTGAATGAGGAAGACAAAATGGTGAAGGAAAGAACATGGAGACTACTCGACTTACTGTGATGGAAATTTTGAACCGTCATTTACTTGTTGAGGCATATTTTGTAGGTTGTTTTTTTGGAGGTGGCATAACTGATGTAACTAATTCTTGATGTTCTATCTTGGTTATATTAACTAAGTCTTTTGTTAACCATTGTTCTATATACTCCCTCATTAGAGAAACTGTTATTTCATGCTTGGTATTAGTTTCAAATAACTTGTTCTCCAATTCTCTCAAATAATTTCTTAATTGATGTAGTGTGTCCTCAATATCATAGTTCTTATTATATATTAGACAAGCCACATTTCCATTTATTCTTTAGAGAACTCAACTGAATCACTAAACTCATTAGCCCATGCAACTTTTAAGGCTTCCAATTGTTATAATAGTTTCTCCTTTGAAAAAGGTATTATATCCATTAGTAAATGTGGTCCATCTAACTCTTTGGTCAAATAAACAAGTTTCAAGAATATTTCACCCCATATAATGTTAACAATATCACACTTAGATAGCAACTCTCTTGAGCATTTGATTCTCTTTATCCAACATGAATTAATTTGTTTCAAGCGAACTTTGGAGGGGAGGTTTTGTTCTCTTCTATGTGTCTCACTCAAGCTTGAAACCTTCGATGCAAATGTTCCCACTTCCTCTTTATATAATCCTTCATCATTGTCTAAGTCTTTCTGGAGATATTCCTTAAAGTGAAAAACCCTTGTTGAGAAGCTAGCTGAGCTCTGTGCTAATTCCCAAATTTCAAGGATTAAGTCTATTAGCTTCTTGATACTATATCCAACATATTTCTTTACAACCATCAATAAAATGGATGAACCCTTTAATTTGGAATTGGTTTCTATTACATCTTCAGGAGTAAGTAGAGGTTGAATTGCAGTGATAGGTTCAACAAATAGAGGTTTTGGAATTAGAGATTTCTCTAATTCCTTTATTCTTTCTTTTAAAAACAAATTTTATTTTTCTATGTCAAAAATGGAATCCTTCAATTCGTCTCTGGTTGCATCATGAAATTGCATGATTTTTTAGGGTGGAACCCCATGAAAATTGATTTCTAACTTCCATTTCTCTCCAACTTTTTCATTTTTCATATTTACTTTTTCTATTAACATATTTTTAGAACTTTTGTGGTAGGTCGCATGGTGTAGTGCAACAAACTCTTCTTCAAATATTTTTTGCTCTTTGGAATCCATATCCTCAACAATCACCTTAGTTTCCATCAATCTTTGCTCTAACCAGCTGGGTTCTTCTATTACATCATATACTTCCATGGTTGTTATAGCTCAAAATGCCACTACTATGCATTTCTGATATTGGCCTACTCGTTTACACATATTCCAACCATTTTCGTTGAGTTTCCTTTAAAAAAAAAAAAATTTATGTTGTACACACCCTGATACATATGTTGAGTGAGTACATACACTAGTTTCATACCTGAAAGCCCGCGTATACTCTAAAAAATTGCAAAAAATAATAAATTCCATGCTCTCCGACGGAGTTTAAGGGCTATTTTGGGGTGCTCAACCATTTTACCTCTTGTAGCCTTTCTGCAATATGAACAACCATCATTTCTACATATAAAAGGGGCCCTAGGAGGGTCTTTTGGATATATGAAAGAAGAGGTAACTGAACTCTGCCAAAATTTCTCCCTTGTATTCCAAGCGTTTTTGCATCCTTCTTTGAGTTTCATCCTCAACATGCCCTACCATTCATCCTTCTTATACAATCCATCCATTTTCACTATATTGGAATTTTTGTTGTGATAATAGCATATTTGGAATGGTGCACTTAGATTCAAAATAGAAGAACCTAGGTGAGGTTCATGGAGCGACCTCAACAAGATTCAGGTTGTAACTTTCAATCTTGTTATTAATAAAAGAGAAATCTTCTTGTCCCATATCTATGTGTCTTTATGTTTACATTTATAAATAGTTTTCATGAATATATATATAGTTTTAGATGATCTTGTTAGTTATGCATATGTTGTTATATTTTGTTCTGTGAAGTTGTTTCAGGCCATCTTTGGGAGGAGGCCTGTAATATTGGAATGGAAAACGAAATGAAGAGATCTATGACAGGCATAAGGACTTAAGGTACATATTTATATCTTCTCTCCCTTCCATTAATTATCATTAGGTATTTTTGGATTTGGGTAGAATTGAAGCTTTTCTGTCTTTTAAGGTGTCAAGGATCTACCTAGTCGCTAGACCCAGATTAGGGGGATTTTTCCCCATAGCAATGACTTTGGGACTTTCTTCAATTTTAGGTACATTTGGTCCCCATTTTTGAGTTTCTCTTTTTATTTTTATGGAAGTGTGTACATTATGATATTTTTTCATTATTTTCTTAGTAGGGTCCTTCTCTCCACCATCATCTGAATTTTTGATTCATGTCCTTCTTTGTTCCATACCACTACTTCTAGGCTTAGTTTTTTTGAAGCACTTTTTTGGGATATATTGGGTGAATTGGGGTTCTTATTGGTTATCTCTATACCCCTCTTCCTATAGAACTCGTTAGTTCTTTCCAAATCTTCAATATAGTTTAGGGTTTCTTCAGCAAACTACTCTGGTTGGTTTTGTTTATCTCCCCCTCCTTCCTTGAATTGTTCTAACTTATTGAATATGAAGTATACCTGAATAGAGACATATGTGTAGAAATGAGGCTTTAGGATCGAAAATGTTAATGGATTGGGATTCTTTCATACTGTTTTGATCCAATTGAACATTAAATTCATCTAAATGGGAGATATGTTTTACAACTATATTCCCAACCCTCCATGGCAATGGAATAAATTGTTTCTTTCTTTTCTCATTGAAAAAGTGTGCTTGGTACTTATACTGTCTACACACTTCAATGATGAAAAGTTGATTAGAAACACAGAATTGTAAAAAAATTGGTTTCCCATGGATCCTAAACAATACTAGAATACTAAATTCCTCCAAAGTTTCAAAAACTCATTTCTCGACGAGAGAGTATGCAGCCCCCAGTGACAACCTTGACACAGTAGGAACATGAATCATTTTCTTGAAAGAAGAAATGAAACCATTTTGGATTGCGTAAAAATTATATTGGGATTTATTCATACCAAAAAAAAGTTGGTTCCTTCTTAAAATCAACATTTCTTGCTCTAGGAAAGTCTTCAAATATGTGACAATAAGAAATAAGAAATACAAAATACAAAGTCATGCGATTTTTTTTTTTTTCTTCAGTCCCTCTATTGAAATAAAATCTAGTTCGAGATGATGTGGGCCTAGTCGATCATGGATTTTTCATAAAAAACATGGTGGAGAATGTACACAATGTATTTTATCATAGATTCCTTGGAATCAAATCCAATTATTCTAGAAAAAATCTAGACACACTCTTTATATGGACACTTCAGAGAAATTACCTCAACCTAAGCAGAATTGATGTTGATTTTTAGGATGGTGAGATAAAGTTTGAGAAGGTATACCCCTCCTCCATGTTCTTTAAGAAACTCCTCTTCTTCTGCATTTATGAAAAATCATAGTTGGGTCTAGAAGTCACAACATCCTCTTGAATACCAAAGGAGAAAAAGAAATTGGTTTCTTCCCTTGTATTAAAATAATTCTTCACTCCGTGTCAAACTTATCGACACACCAAAGTACCAATTCTTCGAAGTCTGCTACCTCAGGTACACACCTGACCAATGCAATTCCCAAAATTCAGACCTTGTTTAACTCCTTCTCTACAGGGGGAAGATACAAATACCACTTATAGGCATGTGACCATTGGAACTGGTGGTCTTCACGTCCAAGGGTGTTGAAAGTTTCTTTGCAATACAAGTATTTCCTTTTATTTGACATGTCTTTACACTAATTTCCTTTGTATGAATGGGTGGTGTTCCTATCGATATAATATTTTTATAGTAGGGTGTTTTAATTCTTTTTTTATTTGACCACATATTTCATTGATTATCAACTATTGTATCTCTCATTTCAAAGTTGATAGTTTGCACGGTCTGATTTCAAATTTATTACAAATATTTTACAAAATCTACACCACTTAATAATGATATTAGGTTCACATAAGTGGCATCTGATGTGGTGGTGGGGAAGAAAATTCAATTGAGAATGGTGATATGATGTCGGGAAACATGAAAAATGGTTAAGTATGGAAGTGAAAAGTGGGGAATGGAAAGTAAAATATGATGAGTGAAAGATTGCGGAATGTAGCACCATAGGGTATGGAGAATGAAAAGAGAAGTAGGAGGGACTCCAACATATACAATGGTAAAATAAACTAAGTGATAAAATTCAATTTTTCAGGTTGTGGAAGTGGATGAGTCATTTTGGAGGACGCGAGATTGCGATTCTTGGAAAAAGGAAAATGGAATGGAGGGGTGTCCCACATCCGCAATCAAGAAATTAGCTAAGCATGAAAAAGGTATGTGGTGCATTATGCATGATGCAAAAATAAAAGGGGTCTTTTTTAGTGTTGTGGGTTTGCAGATTGTGGGACATGGGAATTTACGGGATGAAGAGTGGATTGGTCTCTCACAAGATAGTAAAATGAATAAGTGTTCAGATCACTGTTGGTTATTTAATTCATCTACTCTGATCTTACTTGCATGTCATAAGTTGAACCAGGTTCATATTTGAACAAGCTTCCAACAAAATCCCTTTAAAACTATCGCTCCCCTGGTAAACTAGAAGGCAACATAGTACACAGGGTGCACCGTGTAGTCTCACCTAAGATTGTTCTATGGGTGGCTACAATTCTCAGCTGCTTGCAGCCTAGGAATGAGTGGGGATCTGTGATTGTACCCTGTGATTTTCATTTATTTAGTCTAACATTCAACTTATCTTGCTTAATATGCCATTCTTACTCATGCATGTAAAATATTAGATCTAACTAATTCCTTCATTCATTTACCTAACATCTAATCATTTACAACAAAGTAAATTCATAAAATTCAGTCACATAATGCATGTTCTACCATGGTTCAGCCCCTCCTGGGCTACATCCACAAAATATTTTTCTTTCAAGATCTTTTATTATGTCTCTGAAATATATCGTGTTGCGTGCACATACAATCTCAACAGGCTTAGCGATCCTTGTGAGGCTGACTAGGTTGCACCAAGATCCTCAGCCTGTGATGTAACCCTCGGGACCGAGTTGCTCGAATCTCCTCTAGCTCACCAGCTTACAAAATGTTGCAGCTCTTACAAGATTTTTACAACCTCTGAACTCTCTCGGTCTCTAACCTTCCTTCTCTCCCTAGACCTCCTAGGTACTACTTATGTATATTCTTGGCTTATCGGCCATTACAATATCTTACAAAAACCCTAACCCTGGTGTAGTAAGGTTTCTCTTGCATGCACACCTTGCATGCTTCCCTCACATGTGGTGCTTTTCCTTCTAACTATATTTTTCCCACTTCGTTCTTTTCTCTCCAAAAATAGCTTTTTCCCTAAAATGGTCCTGCGCTCAACAGGCCACCAACACTGACATGTGGCTCGTCCCGAGCCATCTAGGCTTTGTGCGCTCCATCAACAGGACCTCCTAGAGTGTGGAAATTGTCTGCAAGTTCCCTTCCTCATATTTGATCCTGCACGGACTTTTCTATGAGTGCATCTAATACTTGTGCTGAGATCTCCTCCCGGATCATTTTTTGACTCTCTACCTATTTTTGCACCATGTTCTTCTTTTCCTCCTCTGACTACGCAATAATCTTTGCAACTAGCTCTTGGAAAGGTTCCATTTGGGCTTGTCGGTCCTTATTCTGCGTATGCACAACTATTAGCTCTACTTGCAAATTCTTCATGTCTTGTACTCCTTTGAGACACTCAGTCATATTCATTATTTTTTTCCATTGCTTGAGGTCCTGGATGGCCGTGCTTATCTTTCCTTATTCCTGGTCCCAGTGTTGGACCTATTCATCTTCCTCTAGTGTTGTCCACAGCTGCGCAACCCTATCAAACAAGTCCATGACTGTGTTGACTTGTCTTTCCATTTTTTCCATCTGTCTTGCAGATTCTTTCCTCCTTTGTTCCTTAACCTCTAGGGGAGTCCTAGGAATGAGTTGTTCCCTAAGGTTTTTGATTTCCTGTCGGTATTGATAAATTGTTTACACAATGTGATCAATCTTCTGCACTGTGGTGAGATCTACTATTTAGGCACTATTTGGGATCTTGTCATAGGCTGTATTCACTCCTTGCTCGAGCCTGTCTGTGAGATCTTTTTGTTCTTCTTTCTCTGTGGTTAGTTGGTCACACATAATTTGCAGCATTTTCGTGACTCCTTTTCTTGCTTCTAGGTTGGTGGCATCTGTGCGGACCCTCAACTGCACTTCCTGCATGACACTCACTTGTAGCCCGTAGAGAGCCTTCGTGGGTATCTGCGCCAACATTATGTTCAACTCATCAACCTCCTGCAGTGGTGTTTGAATTGTTTCAGGATCAATCTGGATCATCTCAAGCATGACGGTAAATGTGTCGCTACCCTGGGTGACAAAATGTATTCTGTCCTCATCCTACTTCTACACAGGTGGCCTCGGTATTGCCTTTTTCTCTTGCATGGTGGAGTGAGATTTTGTGTGGTACCTTATTTGTTGTATGTGCACATGGACGTCTATCAACTTGGTCATGATATACTCTCTTTGTGCCTCCATTGTTTTGACCGCTTTCTCACTCCTATCTTGGACCTTGTCCGCGACAAGCTCTGCATCATCCCAAGTGAGGGTGATGTTTGGGTCCTCTATTTCATATGTCCTTTTACCAGGCACATATGTTCCTTGCGCAGTATCCTTTGCAGACTATGAGGGTTGTGCCCCACTGGTTGTGCCTTGGCCTGCTTCCTGCTGACCCTGTGTTGGATTCTTTGTCACATCTTGCAGCTAGCTTCATGTTCGTGTTGTTGTGGGTGTTTTCCTTGGTTTCTTTGGGATTGTGCTCCCACTTGCAACTGTTCACGTTGTTGTTGTCCGAGTAGCACCATCTGGACTCCCTGTTCGTGGTGACGAGAGTGCTTCACTTGTGTCTTTAGGTTTAGCAGGTTGTGTCGTACCTGTCTTGGTGGTGGGTTTAGTTATTGGGTGCTTCCAGTGCACAGGCTAATCTTTGATGACCCACTCCACCTCCTCCCTAGTCATGTAGTACTGCATATTCAACCATTCTCACTTGGGATCCCTCATAGCTTAGATCCATTTGTGGTGTCGGGATTCCTTGAACTTCACAATCCCCTCGTTTTCTTGCGCAAATTCCCTCGGGATGTGCCATGTGTTATCATTGCACTGATGAATCTGTTCCAACAACATGGAAAATGTCACGTTGTTTTCTTGTCCTCTGCTTACCAGAGGGATTCGTACCTAGCTGCATAGCACTTCCCCATCCTAGTGATGAAGGAGGTGTTCTTAGGCTCCTGCCACCCTGCGAGAGCGACCAATATAATCAACCAGGAGTTATGGAACTCAGTTCCATTATCCTGCATGTGGCGGCAGTCTAGTAAGAACTGGTTCAACAATTATTGTGCCCAGATGAACAACATTCCTTTTGTGCAATGTGTTTCTACTGTGATTACATCTGCAGGAGCTTTCTCTAGACGACACTTCCTTAGCATTTTTCACACGAGTAGTTTTCAGGAGAACCTCGTCGTGTCATCACTAATTTATTTTATGATGAGGCCTCTACTACCCCACATCATGCCGAAATGTTCCTTCACCTACTCTGCTAGTTCCTTTTGGCATGCCTTGTTTTCCGAAAACTATTCATGCTACACACCGACTGTGGGAAATCCGATAATATTGGCAATGAGTGCCACGTCTATCTGTACGGGCATGTCCATCCAAAGGATGTCGCCATGGACCCGGGGCACTTTCCTCACCCGAAGTGTGTAATATCCATTAAATTCATGGTGTCAGAGTTGTATAGCCCTATTATCCACCGCACGAGCTCTAATACTATCCTTCCAAGGGGTCCAACCTCCCCTGTGTTGATTCGATAGCATTCCTCGACCAACTCCAGGAATTTTGTTGCATCGTACATGTCATAGTTAGCGTAGCGCAACTTGGGAACTTTCCCCAACATGTCCTCAACAGTGGGGACTACATCTGGAATGAAGGGTAGGGAAATATCTAGCATTCCTCGACCAACTCCAGGAATTTTGTTGCATCGTACATGTCATAGTTAGCGTAGCGCAACTTGGGAACTTTCCCCAACATGTCCTCAACAGTGGGGACTACATCTGGAATGAAGGGTAGGGAAATATCTAGGTTCTTGGGGGTCTGTCTCTTCTACCCCACTAAGGATGTGCTCACCTCGGCAAATTTTGTGCCATCCTCGTCCCTCAGTGAGTCGAGTCGGTCTATTATGTCCTCGACCTGGAATTCTTCTCGTGATTGGGATGGTCTTGGTTCCTCTATGTCAGTCGGTCTTATCATCTCCTCTAGTTTAGGGTTTGAAACCCCATTCCCAACTCCGGAGCTTTGCCCTACCTCTCCTAGCTGCGCTGTGGGGAGCTCTTCCTCCACCTACATCAGGCTACTCTACTCTGTCTCCAAAGTGGTCACGTACTAAAGCTCGATGATGGGTTTGGGTTGTATTCTTTCCTTGTGCCTTTGACCTTGTCGGGTGACCCTTATAAACTAGCCTGACAACCCTGGATTTGGTGGAGCCATGTTGCAAGATTGTCATAAAA
>SNQJ01S0070220.1:38899-52030 GCA_010110895.2 Picea sitchensis | reverse complement strand
GGGTGTGAATCAATAATGAACAATTATACCAATTATTAATCATTTAAACCACAAAGTATATTATTTTACTTGTTCAACCATATTCATCTTTTCATCATCAATATATTACTATATCATAAGCATTAACATTCATTAGTGCATAATAAACAATAACAAACACATCCACACAATTCACAGTACATCAATATTTATTCGAAAACCCAATGAAGGAGAAAACCATAGAATTATTTCTTATATGTCAAGAATTATGTTCAAGGAATCACCAACTTCCAATTCTCTAGCTACAAATGGAAGGAAGCTACGACCCCCTAAATTTTTAGGCTACAACCTGAGGGAAGCTCCAACTCCCCAATTTTATGGCTACAACCAGAAGGAGGTTGCAACCCCTTATGTTCTCTATTTACAACCGGAAGGTGGCTACAACCACCTATCCTTTCCATATCCAACCTCCCTGAAATATAAATTCCAAATGTAGACAACTTGTCATTGTCACTGAATCAACCACTTCCACTGTCAACCTGTACCAATAACCTATAACAACATGTACCAATCAACCTACACCAAAAAATATGTACCAATAACCTGAACCAACATGTACCATGCATCAACCTGTACCTCAACCTGTACCATCAAGAAGTGCATCAACCATGCACCAAACCTATATAAATAACCTGTTACAACATCATGTTCAAACAACCTATCACAACAACCTATCTCATCAATCTTATCAACCAAATCTGATCTACTCATCAAGATCAATCACCAAGACAAATCTCAACCACATGCACAATATCACCAGGATGTGCATCAACGAATCACAACAACTCATAATAATCACCAAGATCAATATGTGCTTATAATAATATACCCAGACAAGTATGCTACATCATTGTTGAGTTGTGAAAAAGGTACAAATATTCTCCTTATTACCATGGTTTATGAGATATTCTTGATTGAATTTTCTATTAATTAGAAGTAATCAGGAAAGAAAATGATTAAAAGGTATTCTAGAAATGCTATTGAGTGATATTAGATAATTTTTGAATTTCAGTTTGAATTGTTTGATTTTATTGAATAAAATGGACAATTGCTATTACCTCAAGATAATTAAAGAGACCCTGAAGATACGTAAGCTATCGAAGATTGAAGGAATCAGGCATAAAGCGGTTTAGAAGAAGATTGACTCTTTATTTTGTAATCTTTATAAATAGTTAAAACAATCCTGAGGATATCGCAATCCTTGGGATAGCTTAATTTACTCATGTCATTGTAACATAGAGGATGATGAGCAATAAAGAGATATCCAATAAATTTATCCAAGCATTTAGATCTCTGAATTGTTGACATTCTGTACAACAATCCATTGTAAATGATTTACCAGTTATGGAATTAATGAAATCCTTGAGCGTTTTGATCATCTTTGTGTACTGATTTCTTAGCACCAGTATCTTCTGAAGACCATGGGCCCATTCAAAAGGAGTTACTATATCATCTGTAATCATATCAATTATGTTTTAGTTTTGTGATTTGAATTTCCTTGCAACAGTTAAGATAAATTCATGAGTGTATAGATCCTTTTATAAATTGGTTATGCTATTCAATTACAGAGGATATATGTTTCATTTGAAGGTTATCAATTGTTGTTCCATTTACCATTGTTGTTAGTTTATTTCTTGAGCATTCCTTTCATTTCCACATAAGTTGTTCCTTTTATCAAATTCACATTTGTTGTTCCTTTCATTTAAATTCACAATTGTTGTTCCTTCTTAAATATGCATTGGATCGATGTTCTTTTCTAGCAAGTTAAATAATCATTGATAGATTGATTCCTTAAGTGTGTTCACAGATTAAAATTATTGTTTCTTAGCTAGATGAATTCAGTAAATTGATTAATGTTTTGATTCATGGTATGTTATTGATTAGATTACAATTATGTTGAGTGAGTTCTTAGTTTCATAGTTTTTAATGATTGTGTGAGAAACTTGATTATTGATAAAATCGTATTTTCTTTAACTAAATTATCTACACAATTTTAACCTCTGCAACTATCTACATAGACTTTGCTGATATTATTGAAAGAAAAGACAAATCCTTGGTTGATAAATTAATGTCAAACTAAGGCTGTTTTCAGGACATCTTTAGAGCCCAACATTTTGGCATCATTTCTGGGGAGAATGTCAAAGATAGCATAGGTTGCATTTATGGAGGATGAGGTATTGAAAATGGAAGGTAAGAACGTACGCAAGAAACAAGTAAAATGCTTGTGCCAACACCTACCTTTAGCTGATTCATAGAGGTTATATAGGTGCATAGAATATTGAGTGAGTGTGTATGACTAAGAAGAAAGAACCTGAAAAATTAAAACCCCCACTAAAAACTACAAAATCCCAGGGCCCGGTGCCCCCTGGAAGGAGCACTTTCTTAGATGAAATTATTCGAAAAGATGAATATCAAGCCTTGGTTGCACCTCAAAAAGGATCCACCTGAATCCCTCAAGAAACAAATTCACCAACTGCAACTCATGTTGAGGTTCATAGAGGAACTAAAGGGGTTGAACAAAGTTTCCAAAATACACATACTCCGCCTCTCAGCCCTTTAGACGAGGGAAATTCTTGTAATTTGGAGGAAGGAGGGAAAACCTGTGTAATTATTGAGGCAAACCAACCACCTTAACCTGGATCTCCTATTATTCTGATAGGAGAAGGAACACCTGAAATCTCAGATATAGGTAGCGCGATTAAATATCCCAAGGGACCAAATAATCAACCACCCCGAATAGGACACTCGGACCAAGAAATACTTGAAGGTTATTCACATATTTTCGACCAAATGGCATAACCAAATCAATCGCGGACCCATACTTCCACTTTGGAATATCCTATAGTTGATCTGGTTGCTAATTCCCTAATGAAATCCATTCCACTGTAGAATCTTCCAACCTTTCATGGATTGATATCAAAGGACCTTGATGCATTCTTATTTGAGTTTGATGTCATGTGTAGAGGCTATGACTACACCACTGAACCCCAGAAAATGAAACTATTTCCTTCCACCTTGAAAGGAACATATTTGTGATGGCTTATGGGACTAGGAGGAGGAACCATAAATTCATGGGATGAAATGAAACAAGCCTTCCTTACAAAATTTCAATGTTACTATAGAACCAGGGATCTAAAAGATGAAATTTTTTAAATGAATGCAAAAGAAAATGAAACATTAGAAGAATATGTTGAAATGTTTCAATATAACTTGCAGAGATCACCTTACCATACACTTCCAGGTGAGGTACTTAAAGCCACTCTAATAAAAGGTATGAAGGATGAATGGGTAGAAACATTGAATTTAATTGGAAAAGGTGATATTTATCAAGAAACTTATGATAACATTGCCCAATTGTGCATAATGTGTTCATGAGGAAGTACACAAACTAGATCGGGAATATTGGCTCCCATCACCAGAGGTAACAATATTACTGGCATGAGTGTCACCCGAGCAAACGTTGGTAATATTTTAGAAATTTTTAAAACATACATTTTGAGCACTCTGACTACACAATTGGATGTTTGATAGGTTAAACAGAAGAAAAAAAAATCAGATGCTTCATTGGCCATATTTCTTCCACGATGCAAAATAAAACATGGTTCGAGGGAGTGTCCCTTGGATGTGGTTCGGGTTTGAGCAATATGTGCCAAAGACCATGTGACAGAGCAATGTCCATCACTACCAGGACTAAAATTTGTCTTTAAAGAAGCGAAACAGGAAACATAACTAGTATATTTGATGGTTCATCATCGCCAATGGTAGGCTCATCCCCCAGGTATGCTACAAGATCCCTCTTCTTTCTTTTATGGGTAGTCTAATCAACAACATAATTCTAGAAATGCATGGCAGGGCCAACCATTTTTTAACACCACCTGGAAGTCCCAACAATATCCTACTGCACCTTAGCCAAATCAACCAATTTCTAATCGTACTTGGCCTAACTCGCAATACCCTACCCCATTTTGGAAAAATTCAAACAATAACTCATATCCTTCACAGTGGACTAACACAGCTGCCCAAGACCCCAATTGGAATCAAAATTGGCAATACGCCATGACCAATCAACCCATGGGGATGGCTCCTCAAGATCAACCCACTTTACAAGCTCCAGTTCAACTACCCCATAATCCTCAACCTAAAATGTGTTGCGCCCTCATTTACCAGCTCAACCCAACCCAAATCCTAATAACAATCTAGCCCAACTCATGCAAATTGTCTAGAATTTGGAGGGTGAAACCAACTATGTAGGGTGTAATGAAATTGGATTGAGATCAGGGCATGTAATTTCTCCTGAAGAAAGAAACGTTAATCAATAATAGGAGAAGGAGAATGATATACAACCAATAATAAAACCATCGACTATGGTCATAACAGAAGAAACAGAGCAGGGGGAAAACATAGTTGAACAACAAAATCCTGACATATATGTAATTTATTCTCCCTTGTTTCGTGAGAGGCTAATGATAGAAAAACAAATCATATATCCTAACTTTGATAGCGTTGGGGAACTAAAGAATCTAGGTGTTAAAATTCCACTCCTCCAGTCTTTACAGGATATCCCAATTTATGCAAAAATAATTAAAGAATTATGTGGGAAGAAGCCCGAAAGGAAAATTAAGAATCCATAAATGGTTCACGTAGTAGGAACATTGTACGATATTGTTATAGGAAAGAAGGATCTAGTCAAGTACACAGATCCAGGGAATTCCATGGTAACGGTTCAGATACAAGGTTGTTTTTTCCCAAATACACTGGTGGATTTGGGGGCATCCATTAACATTCTGACCATCGATACTTGTAATGTCCTGGGTATCTCCTCCTTCAAACCTACTTCGATTATGTTAGAACTAGATGATAGATCGATGGTTAAACCAGTGGGCACATTACAAGACATAACAATCCCGATCGATACTTGGGAATACCTAGTTGATTTCCTAGTTATCAACCCAATAAGTAGACTCGATGGAAACCCATTGATATTGGGACAACCATGGCTAGGAACAACAGATACTTACATAGGATGTTGCATAGGAAACATGACAATTTCTAGAGGAAATTCTACAAAGAACCTTACCCTGTATCCTCCATCTAAAACGAGTCTGCCTATTATACATCAGCAGTTTCAACCACCTAGATATTCAGAACAAAACCTACGATCTCCTCTCACAATGGAAGTAGCTCTTGGGCTCAAAAACCAACTAGAAGATGATGTGATCAGTAGCTTCATTAACAGCCCAACCATTATAGGAAATCCAACATGTCAAATGCTAAAAGTTGTTTTAGATAATGAAGCACAGGGAGATCCTTTGGAAGAATTGATGGAGAAACATATTCCCACTACTGTTGTCCATAAAATCATTTCAGTTGAAATTTCACCAGGGAGAATTATGAATATTAAGGCTAATCTGAATGAGCAACAACAACAAAAATTGATTCAGATCCTTTCTAAATATCAGCAGGATTTTTCTTGGGAGTATCCTGACATGAAGGGAATTGATCCCCAACTATGTACGCATCATATATATATATTAAAAACTATGCCCAACCCATACGATAGACCGAACGAATATTGAATCCTCACCTCAAGGAAGTTGTCAAAGAATACTTATAGAAACTGTTGGATGTATATTTCATATATCCTATTTCAGATAGCTAGTGGGTCTCTCCACTAGTAATTGTCCCCAAGAAAAATGGAAAGTGGAAGATCTATGTAGACTACAGAGAACTCAATAAAGCTACCCAGAAGGACCACTTTCCCCTACCTTTTATTGATCAGGTCCTTGATACTTTAGAAAGGAAGCAATTTTTCTCCTTCCTAGATGACTTTAGCAGTTATAATCAGATTCAGATTGCTCCAGAAGACCAGGATAAAAATACATTTACATGTCCTTGGGGTACCTTTGCATATAGATTATTTCCCTTTGGGTTATGTAATGATCTAGCTACATTCCAGAGAGCTATTTTAAGAATATTTTCTTATTTGATTAATGAAGGACTTGAAGTTTACATGGACGATTTCACCCCTTATGGCACCGACTTTGATCAAGATTTAAGTAATCTAGAGAAGGTACTGGAATGATGCATTGCTACCATACTATGTTTGAGTAATGAGAAATGTCATATGATAATGACTGAAGGTGTGGTACTAGGACACTATGTTTCTACATATGGAATCATGGTAGAACCAACAAAAATAAAGGTAATCCTTAATTTCCCTACAGCTCGTACACAAACTGGGGTGTGTAGTTTCCTTGGTTGTGCAAGATATTATCACAAATTCATAGAAAAGTTTTCAATAATAGTTGTACGTTTACATGATTTAACTAGTAATGTGGAATTTCAGTGGCCTGATAAGTATGATGTTGCATTTGAGAACTCAAAAGGATGGTTTCAAAAACACCGATGCTAAGAGGACCAAACTGGAAATTACCATTGCACATCTCTTCAGATGCATCGGATATTTCCATAGGCACTGTCCTTGGATAGGAAGAAGACAAGAAACCTTATGCTATTTATTTTATTAGCAAAAATCTTACTCCCGCTAAATTAAATTACATAGTAACAGAAAACGAATTTGTAGCCGTCATACATGCTATTAATAAATTTCTCCACTATATAACATGCTATCCAGTTATTTTGTATACTGATCATTCTTCCATTAAATATTTAGCTAACAAACCTATTACTAATGGATGGGTTACTCGATGTTTATTACTATTACATTAATTCAACATCACCATCAAGGATCAGCCCGGAAGAGAAAATCGCGTTGCAGATTTCTTGTATCGCGTACCCAAAACATATAAATTTTTGATAGTTGAAGACCAATTCTGTGACGAACACTTGTTCACTGTCACTATTAAGATGCCTTGGTATGCTGATGTGGATAATTATCTGGCAGCTGGGAAACTACCATCACACCTGTCATCAAGAGAAAGGAAACTAATCATTTAACGCAATGCATGGTTCACCTGGATTGTTGGATATATTTTCCACACGAGGTCTGATCTTCAGATCTGAAGATGCATTAGATATGATGAAATTTACGATGTCTTGAATGCGGGTCATGATGAGCCCCGTGGAAGACATTTTGTAGACCAGAGAACTGGGCATAATATTTTACAGATGGGCTATTGTTGGTGCTCAATATTTAAATATGCAAAGAAGTATGTCCAAGCCTACGACAGTTGTCAGAGGATGGTTCGACCAGGCCAAGCTGATGAAATTCCCCTATAAGAACAAGTGGTGGAAGAACCTTTCGAGAGATGGGAACTGGATTTTTTTGGCCCCTTCAACCCAAAATCAAACTAGAAAGCTTATATACTAGTTGCAACAGACTATATGACCAAATGGGTAGAAGCAGTGGCCTTGCCAAATGCAACTGAGGAAGAAACCATTAATTTTCTATTTGAATTATTTGTATGCAATGGAATACCCAAGGAAGTAATCATTGACAGAGGGTCACAATTTACAACCCATAAAATCATGGCCACTTTGCACAATTATCACATTAAACATAGATTTACCTCCCCATACCAGCCACATGAAAACAAACAAATGGAAAGTACCAATAAAGTGTTGGAGACAATCTTGACAAAAAGCAATCTCAACAAACCGTCAAAATTGGGGAGTCGATCTTCCAAATGCCTTATGGTCCTATCGCACAACATGGTGTAACACTAGTGGCTACTCGCTTTATCATCTAGTCTTTGGAAAAAAACCTATTTTTCCTATCGAATTTGAGATCAAGACTTTAAGAATGGCCTAGGAAATTGGACTGGATCTTACCGAAGCACACACACAATGATTACAACATCTCAATGAGCTATATGAATCACGCCTCTTCTCCCTTCATCACACAACTTTTATTCATCAACAGAGAGCTAGCTGGCATGATAAGCATATCAAGAAGAAATCCTTCCAGAAAGGTGATTGGGCGCTTCTCTATGATTCCATATTTCAGGATTTTCCTGTAAAATTGTAGACAAGGTAGTTGGGACCATATGAAATAAATGAATTTCATGATAATGGAGTTGTCCCTTTAGTTACCATCGACGGGTCTAGTTCTCCTTTTCTGGTAAATGGACATCAATTACAACTCTAACATTAACCGCTTTCAAAATAATCATTTTGCCAAGAAGTAAGTAATGATCCTACTATTCAAATTTTAGTTGGCTGGGAAGGTAACCCAACAACTTCAGTTCCATGAAATCGTTGTTCTTGAAGCACTGTACGTATTGTATATAGTTTTCTTTAAAGATTTGATTGAGATTTTAGTGTTTTTTACTTCCTAGGAAAGTCATTATAAGAAAATTTGGAGAACAAAAACTAGAAAAGATGACTGCAATGAATATAATTAGCACTTTTTTTTGTTCCTTATTCAAACTTCAAATCTCTCTTATCTCACTTTGAAAAATCCATCAAATATAAACCTTGTTTTACACAAGAAATGAATATGTCATGTTTCGCAACAAAAAATCAGGCGATTGCACTAAAAGAATGTGCAGCTGTAATAAATAGAAAATGAATGCATGACACTAACAAACCATCCAATACTTCAAGAATTGAATAAACCTGCCCATAAAAAATGAATGAATTTAGTTGATGACTAATCAATCCTAGATTCGCTAAAACAAAAATGTCTATAGGAGGTTTCCAATTACTTAATTAGATGGTTAAAATTTGAACATCATTGTTGTCATTCATTTGGATGTAACGAATGTCGTTCCCTTTATTGTGATTTTGTTCCCTTTGCAGGTAGTGTCATTCATTTGAACGGAACAACTGTCATTCCCTTTGTTGCGATTGTTGTTCCCTTTGCAGGTAGTGTTGTTCATCTAAACGAAACAATTATCGTTCCCTTTGTTGTGATTGTTGTTCCCTTTGCAGGTAGTGTCGTTCACTTGAAAAGAAAAATTGTCGTTCCTTTTTTTGTGATTGTCGCTCCATTTTGAGATTCATATCGTTCATTCGAATGTAACATCTGCCATTCCCTTTGTCGCGATTGTCATCCCTTCTTTCCGGGTAGAATTATTCATTCGAAAAGAAACAATTGTTGTTCCTTTTTGCAGTTGTTCTTGTTGTTATTCCTTTCCTTTAAAAATACCGATTTTTCACTAACAACAAGTCCTTATGATACATTTAGCCACTCCTTTGGGTACAAAATTCACTAACTAATTTTCAACACCACTTCTAATTATCATAGTAATGATTTGTCATTTTCTTTTGTGGACTGTCTATCATACCTTATCGAATTGTATTTTCGATTGATTTCTCCGAATTATCTTAATATTGTTCATAATCCTTTAACCACCATAATTTGTTTCTTTCCCCTATATTATATGTATACTTGAATGATAATTTTCCTTCATATCATAATAAGGAGTCTAAGGCAATTTTTTATTTGGCATTCTTATACTTATTACGCCATCCCACACTCTTAAGGAGTAGATGAGCCTACCTTAATATAGCCTAAAAAAAAATGAAAAAAAATAAAGAAAATAAAATTCTCCCACAAAGGATAGGGGGTCTCATCATGAGCCAACCTACCACGATCATAAGATAATAACATAAGTGACATTCCCACTATGGATACCAAACCAGGGAAATGACCTTTGGCATGTTTTCATCAAAGGACAAGAGTTCTCATCATGAGTCGACTTGTTCACTTAGGTTATGATATAGTGAGTGGCATTATCGTTATATGGCTACCAAACCAGGTTAGTGGTATTTTTGGGAAAAGATGATTAAAACTATTTATTAAGGATACAGGCTCATCTATGGGTTAAAAGGAAACCCTGTCGAGGCTATGGACATCTACTGGAAGAAGTGGCTCTACCTATGGTATGGAAGTTTATCTTAAATACGTTAAGTTTTTTTGTTTGTTCCTAGACTTATTTTCTTAAAAAGAGGCTATCATTCCAGTTATATTCAATAAAAAGGGAGAGTAACAATGTTATGGCATGTGGAATATTTATAACTCGTGAACAAATATAGAATAGTCAAAATCTATTTCCTTAAAACATTTTGAACATAGGTATTTGAACTTGTACTTCCCACAAAAAGAGTGCTTATTTTTCATGATTACTCTTAAAGTGCTTTGGAAGATTAGTAATGATTGTCCTCCCAGCGGCGGCAACGTAGTAATTACCCCTCACTTGAACTACCTACCATAATTACAATCAAACATATCGACGGTTGAGGTCGACCTTTTCATTTATCATGGGGAGGATACTCTTCACGTTTATCGATAGATCATAATGATTACAATTAATGACACAATTCATATTTCTATATATGTTTGTTTTTCTGTGATTTTTACCATTTCTGGTAACAGTTTCTCACAAGTTGGTCTAACTAAGTCTACAACTGGGAATGATAGTTGTGTTGATTTGTTTACAGAGGACATGGGCGGTCGAAGCATCCGTCGAGAGCCCACATTGTTGCAAGTAACTGACCAAGCAAGGGAAATTTTACATCATCTGGGATGGACAGAATATTTCAACAAATTGCAGGGATACGACATAAATATCACGCTCTCATTTTTCCAGAACTTATAGAGGGGAGTCTCAGTTATTCGAGACATAAAAATTCTGATCACTGAGGAAATTATAGCAGAGATAAAAGGCCTCCCAAATGAAGGCACACAGTGGACTGGGAAATAAACAACACTCAAGGAGGCTGTGGAGTCTTTCGCAGAACCATGAGAATAACTTGACAAAAAAGGGAAAGGACTCAACCCCATTGATCTTAGTGAGCTATGGATGGAGCTAGAAGGAGTAAAATAGAGATATATCACATGTGATGGGAGATACGATGTGGTGAGACTGCACGACCTCAAACTATTAGCAGCACTAAAACAAAGGTCAGTAATAAATTTGCCATTCTTTTTAAATGCCATGTTGTATGAAGTTACTTCAAGGACCCAAAAGGCCAAATACCCTGTCAATATAATTAGTCACCATGTACTAGTAAAATTAGTAGTAAACAAGGCCTTGAGCCATACATAAATCACTTGGAGAGATTTGCTTGAGCTCCTACAAATTGAACAATCTAAAATCCACCATGAAATTCCCCCACAGGGAATTGAGGTAGCCCAGATAGAATTAGACAGTGCCCAAATGGAAATTCCAGTACCCCAACATCTAGCAGAAACACACACCATATAGGAAGAAACATCAAAAAAGAAGAGAGAGAGGACAATTTATGTCCCTGAAACCTCCACTATGAAAAGAAGGAGTAAAAATCTAGTACATCCTGAAGAAACTCAGGAAATTGTATAGACAGAACAACCCTCACATTAAAACAATCAAGAAACTGTACAGACATGGCATCCATCACTTGAAATCCTTATAAAACATTTCTTCAAGATTTATGAAGTAGAGATGGCTCAACTACTGGGAAATTTAGGGACATCAATTGTTGAAGACACAGACAGGTCTAGAGAACCCGAAGCACTAACTTCCTCCCATTCAAACCTTGTCTTGGATCTTCCTGATATGGAGATGCCATCTCTTGAAGGAACATAACAACTAGAACATCACATTGAGGTAAATAGCCCTTTATAACAAACAGAGAAGCCATAAGAAATAGGGGAGAAGTCACCTGCTGATCAAGGTGGGGAAGACCTTGAAATTCCCCATAGACAAAAGAAAACAACAGGAAAAGGCAACAATAAAATTATAAATTTAAAACATGAAAACAAGATATTGAGGAAAATGGTTAAGAGGATAAAAGTGTTAAAACAAAAAGTTGGCAAATTAAAATAAATAATTAGGAAACTTGGGAAGAAGTTGGAACAGGCTGATAAGGCCCATGAGAATAAGAAATACAAAAGGCCTAGAGTATAGGGAAGAAATCCACTTCTGAGAAGAACAGTCCACACCAATTCTACTAGAACAAAAAAAAAATTACATGCTCCTTTGGAAACAGCTAAAATAGAAACTCAGACTGAGATTCCAGCCACAAAAGAAACAACTGTTCAAATTGAAGGAGTGTTTCCTATAGATCTTCCTTCTCCTCTGGAAACAATTGAGATAGAAACCCATACAGATGCTCCAGAAACAATAGAGGAAACTATTCATACTAAGGAATCATTTCACTCAACCGAACATGATGCCATCATTAGCAGGTTGGAAGCAAAACTGGTGCAATCCCAACAAACCCTGACTCAATGCAGAAGTGAAATGGTAACAATGGTAGAACATCATAAAGTTGTCAAACAAATTCAAGCCATGTCAGCAATAGAGAATGAGACCTTTGTTGAGCTCAGCAGAGCTCAAGGAAAGGTGAATAAATTGCAGGGCCATTTAGATGGAGCTTTGGAGAAAATCAAAGAAATTTTCTTTGTTTATTATGATATAGTAGCTTGGAGGGCCCCTTATACTAATTACACCTTATTTATATTAGAACGTTATCTTATGATAAGAAAAAAATCTATTAGAGAAGGAAACCCTTTTGAGTTTACCATTGTTTCTGATTTTGTTTCATGTTTAAGAGAACAAGAGGATAGAGTAAAATACTTTCCGTGTGAACTATACCTTCACAACTTCATCCTAGGAGAAAAAAGAAATGAGAACCTCAGTCCTTTCACTGGGGACATACAGTTTTAGGCATTCTTGTCCTTTCGCAAAAACCAAACCAGGTGGGATAAAGCACACAAGGTTTTCATGAAAAGGGAGATTGGGCTAGACCTATGGATCAGATGGGAACCTCCTAAAAACCTTAAAACCATTATGCAACACATAACATTCATGAAGAGGGAGAATATTGTAGAATATTTAACTCCCATCCATAAACATGTTGTACATTCAGGTCTACAGTATTTTAGAGAGCTTAAAGAAGAAGCCATTTATGCTGCAAAACTAAGATGGGATGTGATCCGGATTATTTTCGGCACGAAATGAGAGCGGAGATATAATAAAGAAATGTACAGAGATATTGCAGATATTCAATAATATAACAGAAATGTATTAGAGGCGCAACCATAAACACATATATATAGTAATACACGATTTCTATTAATCAGATAAATGTACAGAGACTGTAAAAATACAGAGTGAAAGACTCGCTAGAATGGTGGCAGCTTAT
>SNQJ01S0070220.1:0-15767 GCA_010110895.2 Picea sitchensis | reverse complement strand
GAATAATTTACACATGATATACTCTGTATAACTCAATGAGTTCGACTTGAGGTGAAGAAATGCGCCATAGTGGTGGTCTAGAGTGATCTAGACACACACCAATAGTTACGAGAGTGAACTTCCACCTATTCTAGTCTCTCAGGCAGTTACATAAGTGAACTACCACCTAGTTGAGTTAACTAGTTAACTAGTCTTCAGTTAACTGACTGAACAAAGAGTAGTGAGGAGTTAACTCAGGTAATCAAGGCTAATGCACCACTCTGGTGATGATACCAAGGAAATTTTGAATTATCATGGTGATGATCCCAATGTTCCATGGTGATGACCCCAATGCAACATCTAACTCAACTCAACTAGTCAAACTGAAGTGTCAACTGAAAAGAGAATATTATCCAGGTGGAATATTCTCCCCTAAAATATAGGAGACTGGATAATGACTAATTATGACTAATAAACAAGTAATAACCTTAGGAAAAAGAAATCCTAGGTGTGTGTGAAGTAACTCCAACACTTCTAACATTCTATCAAGTTTTGCTTTCACTTTTTGCTTATAAACTAGATTCAACCTGTAAGGTCTTTGTATGACTAGTCTAGCATCTGGTTTTAGGGGTATCTTCATCTCTCCCAGCTCATCTACTATTCCTTTCATATATGTAAAGGTTTCTAGAAACATGTCATTGTATTCGTGCAGTAATTATGTCATCATCTCTAGTGTTTGTTCATCCTAGTAGTCTCCAATACTTGTCATTTTAGGGTTTTCTTTTGTCCCGATGTTGACTTTCTTGACCTTAATTGGTGAAAAAAATGCCTTTGATTCTAATGATGGACCTTCCACCTCTCTTTTTACTTCAATCTGTGTTATCTATATGTTGCGAGGATCTTCTTCTTTCGGTGTTTCCTCTACGACATCATAACAAGAGAGTAAGTCCTTAACTGTCTGTTTTTTCTCGTGTTGATATTCTATTATAATTTCCACCTCAAGTTCCTCAAAAAATATCATTCCATTTATCAGCTTTAAGGTTGAATCTATCATAGGGTTCTCATGCTCAAATGAGAATTTATCACAAAAATTTGTTGTAACAATGTCCATTATGTATATCCTCTGCACAGTTCCTATCCAGTGTACCAGTTCCCTAGTATCCCATCCAATGTATAATAAAGTAATGATGCCATTCTTTTGGTAGTGTTATCCTCCACTGAGTTATGCATTTATCTATGTGCTCGGTTGGCCTTCCTCGCCCATCATATTTTTGCAATGTATTGTTTCCCTATTCTATGCCAAATTGAATGTGAAATAACCTTTTACATTGATACTAATCTTGAATCCTTTCCTTGTGTTTACCCCACATAGTGCAGGTGTTTCCTTTAGTGCAATATCTAGGGATAAAAACCTTTGATTTTCCAAGACTTCTTCTTCATAGTTTTTCAAAAATTACTCTAGGTCGTTCAAACCATGAAAAGTGGGAGGTTCCCTCACCTCTGTACCAACCCACCTTACTGTGCACTCTATTATTATGCACCTCCTTGTGGAGACTTCATGTAGCCTATGCTTCCAGTTTTCCAGACATGTATCTGAGTCTGAGGCACACAATGTAATGCTTCTCCAGTTGAGTACCCCATTTGTAGTTGGGTTGACATAATATTCTTCTCATGTGGTAGTCCGATATAGCTTATTTATTTCTTCCAAGTCTAAACATGTCGCCTCTACATACCTTTCTCCTTCTAAGGGGTACAATGGAGAAATTACTCTATCCTCACCTGATTCAGAGATCATTTTCTGTGACTTCAAGTTGATCACATCCTGGTTATCAAATGCCCAATCCAGTCCTACTAATGTTGGGTAGGGTTTTGTGACATCTATTATTTCTATAACTTTGAAATATGCTATAGTGCACACTCCATCCAACTCTACCGTCACACATTTTAGTGTTCCAATTGGTAATACTCTATGTTGATTTTCCAATTTCAACTGGATAAGAGAATACCCTAATGTGGTTTCCCCTATACACTACCATGTCTTCTTAGGTAATACATTCACTTCAGAGCCTAAATCAAGTATGACATCCCCCATATTGAAATCCCCAATGTTGGCATTTAACCTAAATTCCCTACTTGTTCTTCTTATTGTATGGAGATGATTAACTTTCTTATGTTATAAATTCCCTTCTACTTCCATGTTGCATCTCTCTAGCAAGTTTTGTAATACCTTAATGGATGATGAATCACTCAATATATTTACACATGACTGTAGAAAATTCTTTAGGTGACTTACTTGCTTTGATGGTTGTCCTTTGCTGGTGTGATCCATTGAAGGTGGAATCTTGAACATTGTCGGATCATGATTTTGTTGCACAGTTGATGTAGATGCATTTTTCTCCTTTATAATCTGCTGTATGACCTCCTTAAACATCTCCTTTTATTTCTGTGTGTCAAAATTATTTTGTGGATCAATGTTCTTCTTTACCCACCAGTGTTGAGTTGGATCATGTTTCGTTGTATCGACTCCCATCTTGCCTCCTCCTCGAGTAACTATGTTGATGTTCTTCCCATCATCCCTGGCTTCTGTATAAATCCATTGTACGTTTTGATTTTTTTGTTTCCTTTTTTCCTGTATTTTTCCCAATAATTTCGGACGGTCTTCTGTCTCATGGTCAGTTGCGCGACAATACATACATGTCGCATGTGGAAATGGAAAGTCTCTTGCATAGTGTCCTGGTTGTTAAAAATTATGGAAGACTATTGATCCTTTGCCTCATCCAAATCCTCCTCTGCCCCATCCTCCACCTTTGAATCCACCTCTATCTCTGTGTGGTGCATTATATTGGGGTATCGGTTATATTGCGTGTTAGTATACTGCAGTTATGCATTGTTGTACTCTGGCTGCGCGGTATTGAATTGTGGTTGCAGATTATTGAACTATGGTGAATATTTCCTTGTCATCATCTTTTCTTACACCCTTTAGGTGTCTGAAGTTCTCTCTCTCATCAATTCCAGTGTTCTACAATCCTTGTCATTATGACCCACTGATTTATAAAAATTGCAGTAAGAAATTTGTGGCATTGTATTATAGTTCTGTGTCATGGGACAATGATATGGATTATGCCCGTGTGTCTTACAAATTTCACACCATGGTCCTCCTTTAGGAAAGGGGTTTGGCACCCCTGCTACCAAGTATTGCGCAAAGGTTGGACATTCATTCTTATGGTGTCCTTCTGTCCTACATAACATGCACCAGAAAACTTCTCTCTTCTCCTTCCCCTTATTATGGTTCAATTGAAATGTCAGGTACTTCATATCCTCTTTCAACTCTTCTATCGTTGGATCTATCTATTGATATTGGTTTTCTTCCAACTGCGGGGCTACGTGCATAGCCTCTTCCTGAATTTGGAACTTCTGTTGTCTCAAAGGATACTTCAACTGTGGTAATAGTGAGTTCACAAATAACTGCCTATGTTGCATGTCATTAATAGAGTACTTCAACTTACCTTTTAAATGTTTAAAACTTTGATTAATCTCCCAGACAGACTCACCTGGTTTCTTCATGATCTCAATCATTTTGTTCATATATTGGTCCTATGAACTTGGATTCTGAAATTCATTTACCAACAATTTTTTTACCTCCACAACAATATTTGGTGCTCCTTGTTGACTTTTTACATCAAGGCTCATGTACCAACTTAGTGCACGGTCTCTAAATGTTATAGCCAACTACTCCACTTTTTTATTCTCGTTTGTGATATTCTTTGCCTCCTAGATATTTTCACAGATGAATAAATTCTTCTCAGGGTCCTTTAATGCCTCACCATGAAACTATGGTAATTTGATAGTGGGATCTACTCTTTCCATCTTGAAACTTGTTGAACTACCTTTTATGCGCAATGTATATTGTTGACTGCAACAATGTACGACTTCACAGTATCAACTGCAAATTCAATGATAAAACCTGCAATAATATTGTCTAACCAAAGATATACTTTGCACGTAAATTTATTATTGACTTGCTGCAACTGCACGATCTCCACAGGATGCCACTATAATTGTCTTATCTAATTCGTAGGATGGTTGTCCTTCAACCTGAATAACCACTCCTATAACATATGTGGAAATTCACAGAAAAATACTTCATGCATTTTCTAAACACATATCTATCGAGATATTTGTGCAGTGTATATTTAGGGTTTTTGTTGTCCTTCTACAAAAACTCAAGTTCCTTTTTCCTTAACCATATTTCAATCTATGCCTTTGTTGGATTCCATGGCATGTACATTCCCTTCTACTTTTTCATTCGGCACGTTCTTCAAAAACTCCCTTCCAATCTATCATGCGTAGTTCCAGCCGACAATAGAACCATTTGTTGGCTATTTGGGTTGGCCCAGGTTCTGATCTAAAAGGTTTCCAACAAAACCCTCAAACTATTGGCCCTCTAGGTAAACCAGAAGGAAACATTGCACATAGAGTGCATATTGCAGTATCACCTGAGATAGCTTATGGGGGACTGCAAGACTCAGATGTATGCAGTCATGGAAGGGGTTGGGAATGTGATATGTGTCTTATTATTATGCATCATATTTATTACTCATTTATCTAGATCTATTATTCATTCATCAAGGAAACCATGGATGCATGTTGTAATAATCTAAGCTAAGCATCCATTATTTAATTGATAAATAGCAGAAACAATAAAATAACTATTCACACACATTAAAAAAACATGGTTACCGTGGTTCACCCCCCGATGGGGATACATACACAAAGATTTGTCTCTTCTTCTCTTTTATTCATCACTCTTTAAAGACAACGCTGCACAAATTACATTCTCCATGATTACAACCAAAAATTATGACAAGATCTATCTGTGAGAAAGACTAGACCACACCAGGCTCCATACCCTGTGATATAACCCTTTTTTTCCACTCCCTAGATCATTAACTAACCTCTAATAGACCTACTAGGCCTTTGTTTATACTACTTTATTGGATCATAGCTATTACATTCATATCAAAAACCCTAACCATACCATGGCTAGGCTTGTCCGCATGTGTGTTGTGCTACTTTTCCTCGATCTTCGACATGCTTCTTTTCTTCAATATTCAACATGCTTCTTTTGCTCCATATATGGTGCATGCTTCAAAATTGGCTTGTCTCCCAAAAGCAGACCTGCACCAACAGACACGCACACACATTACACAGATATTTTTACTCTGGAAACCCAAAGTGGGAAAACCAACAACCTGTTTAGAGCCACACCTCCAATCTTCTATTCATCATGATATTCATTGTTTACAATACAACATACATATAGGACCCCACGACATCCAAACCCCTAATCAATTGATCTATATTAGTCAACAACCCTAATTCCTTAACTGGAATTAGAAAACCATCGATGAAAACCATGTGTTGAAACAACGCAAAAAACCACCAAATTTTGTTTCGGGGGATACCGCTCCCGAACTTCCTTATAGGGGGGGGCACTCCCCCCCCCGGCCTGCCCACCCCCTAAGGATACCATATCAGTTTACTATACATGGGACCAATTTTACAAAGAATATAACACATACCCATCACGTCGATCATTTGAATGTTTCCAACAAGGAGGAGAGAGTATCAATGTAGATCAAATAATAATTTTCGCCAAAGACAATGATATATCAATGCTCAATAATTCAAATTGACCGATAAGGCCTATATGCACTAATTCCTAAGGGTTGATGGGTGTCTCTATAACCAAATTTCATTTTGCAGCTAAGTATAGAATGAGGAAAATTTTATGGGTTTGGGCATAATCTTGTTGTATGGAGTTCGACGCCCAGGTTTTAGGTTTAGCCATGGTTCATGCCAAAGGAAGACCCCATAGGATGGAGTCGAGGAAAATTGAAATGGGGTGGGGACTAGTTAGGTTAGGGTCTCGTATCCTAAACTGTTGAGATATTAGGGTACATCACATAAAGGGTAGAAGTGACAAGTAATCATACAATTCTAGAAAGGTGTGAAGGAACCTTTGTTTGGCTCTAAGGGTTAGGAGGGAAAGGGAGAAGAAGGTGAGGAGAAATGTGTTTAGGGTTGAATCTCTCTCTCCAGTGCATATATTATAATAAAAATAATGAAACTGAAAGCATGGAAGGGACACGTGGAATAAATGGAATGGAGCCTATTTGTTACTTGAACTCGACATGTGGGTGAGAAGGGGGCTAGTTGCTAAGTGATTTCATCATGGGGAATCCCTTTGTGGGATTTATAAAAATTTATTCTCACTCGGCATGAGAAACAATGCATGGAGTATCATCACTGGTGGACCGATGAGTATCAACTAAACAACGTTGATACACAAAACTCACAATTGCAAATATTTTCTAGCAAATGACCTTTCCATGTATCAACGATGATAATATTATCGTCGTCAATACGTGAAGAATGAATTTGTTTTAAAACTTCCAAATGTTACCAACCTCATGTATTGGTGAGTAAGGGATGATACAAGCTGACGTGTCGATGAAGATATTCTCGTTGGTGTCGATATGTTGAGTAACACTCACCAAAACTTAAATAATATACATATGAAAAAATGAGTTCGATTGTGTCGGTGACCAAGACTTCAAGGTTTCTGATACTCAAAATCTTAAATATAAATTTCACTAAGTTTGGGAACTTTTCATTTTTTACAAAGAGAATACTAAATCGTCAATACTGGTTGTATCAGTGAGAAAAATATTAACTCACCGATATAGCCATAATCAATGAGTTGAAAGTTAGAAAAAATTTAAGTGAAAGTTTGAGAAAGTCTCAATGAAGATCATGAAGATGACTTGACCTCTAAAAAAGTCAAGAGATTCTTAATACAAGAAAAGGAGGGCCCCTATTTCTTAGGAGAAATTGGCTCTTTGAGCAATGAAACAAGAAAAAAAAGGGAAGTTGTTGGTGCTTGGCACAACATGTATTGATCATTTGCTCATGTTTCCCATGTTTCCCAGTATGAAACTTTCTCTAAATCAACATAATTTTATTACAACAAAGAGAGAAACATTAGGACTGATATATGCACTCCATAAATTTCACCATTACCTAGATGTAAATCATTTCAACTTATATGCGGATCACCAAGTTCTTAAGTATATAGTGAATACACCACTCCTATCCAGACGAATTAGTAGATGGCTTATGATCTTTCAAGAATATGACATTGAGATATTTCTCAACCCTAGTAAAGCACATGTTGGAAATGATCATTTGTCCATAATAGATACCAACTTCGACAAAGTTAATGACATTTGTGATGATTTTCCAGACGCAAAAATATTCTCAATATTTAAAGAAAAAAGATATCTGGAGTTCATTCACTTATTTCTTTCTAATGGTAAAACCCCATTAGTTATGTCAGTGGAACAAAGAAGAAGTATCGCAATTGAAGATAACATTCAAATTAGATTCACATAACCAACTATCTTTAATCAACGTCTAGAGGAAACACACTCAATAGTAGTATATGGCCATTTTCAACACCAATTATCTATAGTAAATTTTTATGTGTAGGACTCTAGTGGCCCACCATGTTTACATATTGTTTTAATTTCTTTCAAGCATGTGATTGTTATTAGTAGAGTGTCAAAAAACAAGTAATGCACATTTTAATGAGCTCCATCCAATGTTACCCATGGATTTGATTGAGCATCGGGGTATAGATTTGTTGGACCATTGGTACCAAAGAAGATAATTGTTGGCCCTTGACCAAGTTTGAGGAAACACTTGGTCATATTTGACCATTTTTGGAACTTCGACAGTTTGTCAAAGATGGAGCGCAACGCGAAGCGAAGATTGTGGAATCTAGACCCCTTTCTTGGGTCCTTTTTGGGTTTTTCGGGATAATGTAATGGGTATGGGATGTCGGCCCATGGGTTTACCCATGTTTAGGCCTATTTTGTAAAGTATAAATAAGTGGCTAGGAAATGTAAGGGAAGGAGATAAGATAAGTGTTAATAAATTCTTTGTGTATACTGTGTGACCGACTTGCAGAGATGAGTGCAAGTGCTGAAAGTGTTGAGTGCATGGATTGTAATAAGGCTATGTGTTAGATCTACTCAGGGAAGGAGGATCTGGCGAGGTGCGCGTAGATCTCCTATCCTATGAAAAGTACAATTTTGAGCTATGTGTTGTAATCATATTGACCAAAGCTAATAAAGAAGAAGAATACTTTGTGGATGTAGCCCCAGGGTGGAGGTGAACCATGGTAAACTTGTGTGTTGTGCTCGGTGCCTCGACCTAATGTGTTTGTCTCTTTCCATGTCTTGTGATTTGACATGATTATGTTATGTTCTTTGCTATGATCTACTTAGATAGATCCACTTTGCTTTGTGCTTCTTAGATGTATGGATGTAGATCTGACATATATGAAAGTGTTGAGTGCTAGACCTATTTTGTTGTTGCTAAGTGATAACTTAACCTAGATATAAGTGAATGTTGTGGTGCTCTGTGCCATCTGCAGAGTGCCATGAGGGTTAAATACTGATGAATTATCTATGCTAAAGTGTTTGCTAAGTGTTAGAATCACATATTTGTGTCCCAGCTAAGGTTGCAAACACTTGAGTCTTGCAACCACCCCTGCCTATACCTCAAGTGAGACTTCATCTGCTTCGCAGGTGTTGTCGAAAGGGTCGGTAGTTAGGGTTTTGTTGGTGCATTGTTGAAGCGTTGAACCCTGGGTCTACCCCTGTGCCAACAAATGGTTCCATTGTTGGGACCTGAAACTGTGATTGCTGGGAACTAAGGAAGAAGAAGCTTTGTGCAGAAAGTTCGTCCTGAAATTATAAAAGCTCTGTGCATGGACCTGTGCCCTAGTGCGCAGTGATCCACTTGATCCGAAAAGCTCTTTTCTAAAGAAGGAAGGACAAATCTAAAGAAAAGAAGTCAGATCTGAATGTTTTGTGCTCTAAGAAAGTTTAAAGTGGAAGTTTCTAAGTCAGATCTACAGAAAGAGGTAAGATCTATAAGCTCTGTGCTCTGATAAAGGTAATAATAGTTAAAAGTTCTTAGATCTGGAAGCTTTGCAATTTATAGAAGTAAAAGAAGTGAAAAAATTTGTTTCTAAACTATGGATTTAGGTATGCTTGATAGATTTTGTCCTAGATTGAAAACTAGGGCATTGTTAGATGAAAGAACGTTTGATATGAATAGATCTAATAAGAACAATGAAAGATATGTTATACCTATGCATAGAAAGAATTTTTGGACTAACCAATGGATGCAGGGTCCTAGAAATAAATTTTTGGAGGCTAACCATAATGATCCTAGCGCGTAGTACAAGAAAAGTTGGGGATCATGGAAGAGAAAGAGAGGATTAACTCTTTGTTATAGTTGCAGAAGACTAGGACATCTTGTTAAATAATGCCCTAGGAGAAACCCTAGTTGCCTATGTTGTAAGGCTATGGACCATGAAGTACTGAATTTCCCTAGAATGATTACTAGACTTGAAAAGTTGAATATGGAGCAAGGTCAAGAGACTAAGATTATAGAAGAACCCCAAAAAGAATCAAAGATTATGTTATTGAAAATGAAAGAAACCCTGGATGAACATAAAGATGTCAGTTTGTCAGAGATCTTCAAAGAAAAGGAGAAAATCGAAGTAAGAATATGAGACTTTGACATCGACTGTGCTCTAGATGAGGGAACACAGATGAACATTATGACATAAAGTACTTTGGAAACCCTAGGAAGGCCTGCTATGGTTCCTTCACTAGGAAGAATAGGGTTGTTTAAAGGAAAAATGGTAACCCTATGTGGCAGAATTACCCAGATAGCTATGAGTACCCATGGAGCTTCGACAGAGGAAGATTTCGAAGTCATTAGATTTATTGAGGACTGTGCCCCATTTCCAACTTTGTTAGGCAATATGTGGATTGAAAAAGACCAGATCCGGAGAAAAGAAGAAAAGGAATCCCTAGAACAGAAGAAGCAAGAACTCACGGAATTTATGACTAGAAGGATCGCCTACTTGATGGAAGAACAAGAGAATAGATCTCAGTTGTTGAACACCAGGGACCTGGATGTTGAAGATATAAGAGAATTAGAGGAATCATAGAAGATCGAAATACCTAATCCATACGATGAAGGAGTATTACCCTTGGATCTGAAGAAAGAACCTCAACAGCGTGAAGTGACTATGTTGAGAGAAGATAAGACTCAGAATGGAAAAAGGATGACCGAGATGAAGCTCACTGGGAAGAAGGCTAGGAAGCTAAGTAAGAAGAGAGCCAAGATCGAAAAGTTACAGAAGGTTCCAGAGGAAACTTCACAGAAGGAAAAATCACAAGAATTGAGCTTCGTCGAGATATCAGAACAACGACATTTGGCACTTCGCCATGGTACAACAATATAGACATTGGACCAATATACCCGTTTGACTTCGGCCCCAAATGGACAGAAAAGCATCAAAGGATCACCACCAAACTGTTGGACCGCACCATAATGAATGGATCAACGTTCATGAAAGTCTCATACCCATTGCAACTAGACCATTGATAAATTTCCTATTTATCTCATCGCATCATGCACGAAGAACACTTTTTCCAATTGAAAACCTGAAGCTCGCAAAACTTGTAATTGTATACAGTGATCATTGCAAGCAGATCATTCACCCTAGTGCATTGTTTTGAGATCATCGTGACCCCACTTATCTTTCCCGAGTGCGTATGTCCAACGAGATCATCGTGCTTGAGGAATCCATCACATAAGTCCTTCTCGATTTAATGACTAAGAGAGTCATATCGGAAAGAAGAATTTCCATAGGAGTCCAAGCCTCATCGACGAGAGGAGTGGAAGCCTCCCCATCGACTGCTCGAGCTGGAACATCTCGAGTCGACACAGAGAGGATAACTAAGCATAAGGATGACATAGCCAATGAAAAGTTAGTGCCATCCATTCTACCAGCTTACATACCCCCTATGAGCAGTGAGATTAACAAGGACAATGTCCCTAGAGATTTTGGATATAACCTAGTAACTGCATATTTACTGAAGGGAGTACGCACCTACCACGCAAATCAAGACAAGGTTACAGCATTGAAGTTTTGCGACTTCAACCTAGGGTACCGTAAATTTTATAGAATGCTTGCCCCTTATAAGTACTTGACGTGAACTAAGGGAAAGAACTCGAAGAACATCCCACAATAATGGACGATGAACCTCACGCAGTCTACTCTGCTAAACGTTATGAAAATACAGCACTTCGGCAGACACCAGGAGGTGAATGTTTGTGTAAAGTTACTTCTAGCAAGTTACCACGGAGGATACATGTGGTTAGACTGCCGCATAACTGTTGATCCGAAGTTGATCAATAAGATCACTGGGCTTATCATGCAGGGCCATGATCCCCATGAGTACTAACCTGGAAAGACCGCAGATCACGCTCTTGCGCAGAAGATGAAAGAGGCCTATGGCAATGTTGAGAAAGGCGCAATAGGCTACAAGGTCACTTCTATTGAAAGTGGCACAGTACGCCTCGCATGCCAACTAGTCGTAGAGAAACTGGTATGTAAGAATCGACCAACACAAGTATCAGGCTTCATATTTGACCTCGCAGGAAAGTGCGTAGAGGGACTACAGATGAACTAGGTGAAGTACCTCATGAATGAACTAGAGATTGACTACAGAGAAGCTCAGGATCCATGGCACAAATTCCATTTTAGCTGGCTTTTGATACTGATCACCTTTTTTGTATGGGAGCTACCAGAAGGTGAAACTTTCCCATACCTTGACCCTTTTGAGCCACTAGCTGTGAAGTTCAGTACCTTGTGGTACTCGAACGACATGAGCAAGAAATGACAATCGAATTCTGTTTTCCACGTATATTATAATCAACTGAAAGAACCCATAAGGAGTAAACCTAGCATAACCCCGAACACTTTACAGAGGTTCTGACCTCTGATAAATTTCATCACAGATCGCCATTTTATATACCTAACCCCACACGCTGATGAGCACCAAGAACAGCTCCAGTCCTACTATAAGCTAACAGAAGAAGACCTGGAAGAGATCACCAAGGAGTGGTTGGTGGACCTCCTTGTTTTAGTAGACCCTGCAAAAATTTCATACAACGACAACCCAGAAGCTACGCAAGATACACTTGGGCCCAGTAAAACAAAGAAGACAAAGGAGATGAAGAATCCCGAAGAGGTTCGGGATCTAGATAGCAGATCTGTAAGGACGTCTTCCATTATGCCAGAAGAAGAAAGTGATGATGAATAAGGTGCAAAATCTGAGAAACAACAATTCGAAGTACCGCCACCCAGGGATGAAGCAGACTCATCCAAGAAAAGGAAGGTTTCACCTCTGAAGTATTCCTCCAAAAAGAAACCAAGAACCCCTGTAACTAAGATGCGAACTGCCCTCACATTGGATGACGTTGATTTCATTTTTGTAGCGGTCAATGATGCTTCAATGGAAATGATAGAGAAGCAGGAACAAATGTATAGCCAAATTGAGATTGCACTCCAAGGAGTACAGCAGGCACTCCAGTCTAGCCAAGAAATCTCTACTACGCCTCTGCTAGAAGGAATAGTAGAGGAAGGAGATGAATTAGTCCAGCTCTACAATATTGTTGATACATTCGAAGTACACCTTTGACGTGCTCAGGAAGAAAAAGCGCAGGCCAACCAGGCCCTCAAGAAGGCACAAGAAGAAATTATTGAGCAACGTCAAGCAACACAACAAGAGAAGAATGGTCTCCAAGCAAAATTTGAAGAAGACCGAGCGAAGGTCCAAAAAGAGAAAGAGAAGTTGCTCGCAAAGAAGATTAGAATTGAAGAAGCAGTCAATAGAGCATTTCACTCTGTGATCGGCTTAGAGCAGAAGGCCGAAGAGCCCATAGAGCATCAAGTGATGAAGCTGGTTGAAGTTATTCAGCAGCTTCAACAAAGGGTCATGGAATTAGAGCTTTAGACCATACCACAGACTTTGCAAGAAGTACACGACCAATGAGAATTGGACACTCAGAGTGCAGTCGAGAGGATTAGAAAACTTGCAGCAGAATGCAAACAACTAAGTAACAAAAGCACGCAGATATATGAGCAACTATCTGACGACCCAGAGTTGAAGAAACTGGAGTCCAAACTCCAGGAAGCGAAGCAGCACACAGATACAGTACAGGCATAACTCAAGCTCTTGTCACCTATCGAGAGGATGAAGAGATCTTAGGAACACCGAACTTCCCAACAACTTACTCTTACCATGCAAAACAGAGTGATGGAATTCACCCAGAAAATCCATCCGAACCAGGAGGAGGCCTATATACTATTTGAAGAAATTGAAGGCCAAGGAACACTACTGAAACAAGTAGTTGTTACAGTCGAGAAACAACTGGAAGGACCTATCAGCGAAGCAGTTGTTCAGGAGTTCGCTGAGAAGGAAGCAGTAGCACAGAGACAAGTCAAAGCAGCTCAAGCCAAGATTGAGACCTTTGAGAAAAATTTACCCAGATCTAAGTGACTCGGGATGAGTCACAGGAGAGTGTTGGGGGCATCTTGGCCCTTGACCAAGTTTGAGGAAACACTTGGTCATATTTGACCATTTTTGGAACTTCGATAGTTTTTCAAAGATGGAGCACAACGCGAAGCAGAGATCGTGGAAGCTAGACCCCTTTCTTGGGTCCTTTTTGGTTTTTGCGGGATAATGTAATGGGTATGGGATGTCGACCCATGGGTTTACCCATGTTTAGGCCTATTTTGTAAAGTATAAATAAGTATCTAGGAAATGTAAGAGAAGGAGATAAGCTAACTACTAATAAAGGCTTTGTGTATACCGTGTGACCAACTTGCAGAGCTGAGTGAAAGTGTTGAGTGCACAGATTGTAAGAAGGCTATGTGCTAGATCTACTCGGGGAAGGAGGATCTGGCGAGGTGCGCGCAGATCTCTTTTCCTATGCAGAGTACAAGTTTGAGCTCTGTGCCATAATCATATTGACCAAAGCTAATAAATAAGAAGAAGACTTTGTGGACGTAGCCCCAGGGTGGGGGTGAACCACGGTAAACCTGTGTGTTGTGCTCGGTGCCTCGACCTAATGTGTTTGTCTCTTTCCATGTCTTGTGCTTTGACATGATTATGCTATGTGATTTGCTATGATATACTTAGATAGATCTACTTTTCTTTGTGCTTCTTAGATGTATGGATGTAGATCTGACATATATGAAAGTGTTGAGTGCTAGACCTATTTTGTTGTTGCTAAGTGCTAACTTAACCTAGATCTAAGTGAATGTTGCGGTGCTCTGTGCCATCTGCAGAGTGCCATGAGGGTTCAATACTGATGAATGATCTATGCTAAAGTGTTTTCTAAGTGTTAGAATCACATATCTGTGTCCCAGCTAAGGGTACAGACACCTGAGTCTTGCAACCACCCCTGCCACTACCTTGGGTGAGACTTCATCTACTTTGCAGGTGTTGCAGAAAGGGTAGATAGTTAGGGTTTTGTTGGTGCATTTTTTAAGCATTGAACCCTGGGTCTGCCCCTGTGCCAACAAGAATTCATAATTGATATATCAATATAATTTCATACATGTTTACAAAGTGCTATGAAGCAAGTGTAGTTCTCACATATAAAAAAAATTAGGAGTGAAGCCACTATTTGAGATAGTGTACTATCAATTTGGGTGTCCTATCCAAATAAATTTAGACATAGGAACTCACTTCATGGAAAAAGTGGTTACCCAACTATTGAGTTATTTCAACATTATCCATAGGGAAATCATGCCATATTACTTAGGTGCAAATCGAAAACAAAATTACAATTTTTTTTACTAAAAGCATTAACTAAAATAAGTAATCAAATCATATCATATTGGGTAGATATAATTCATGAAGTTTTAAGGGATTAAAAAAAAACATTGAAAATATCCTTTGGCCATACCTTTTATGGGATTTTCACCCCTATAACCAAGGTTGAGGTTACAACATAATGGGACAATCCAAATAACTAACTCAAATAAAAAATAGTTAATACATACAACTTAATAACTACCAATGATTAGAAACCACTTTCCCGGACACTAGAGTTCATAATATATTCCTCTTGAATATCCTCGCTCAAACCTCTCATTTTGTTATATCCTTTGTTGATATGCACAAAAACAAGAATAGATCTACAAATAAAGTAATTATAATAATTGAATTTTAACTACCTAAACTATCTAGGATCAACAAGTTAGTTACCAACCAAACATATGCACATAATCATAATGAAAGAACATTGATAACACATGATTGGGGTAGGAAAGAAGATATTTCTCATATATTAAATGAAGAACAAATAACAAAGAGTGAATTCACCTAATCCTTGTTGCATCATTTTCTGGAACCACTGTCTAGATTCCTCCTCCTGGGCCATTGAAGACAACTTAACCTTCATACTCCTTACTCCAAGAAATTGATAGAAAGATAAGGGGTTTCCTTCTCTCAATGGGATAATGAGGGAAAGGGTGATGTAAACAAATTTTTCTAGGAAAAAGGGATGATCTTAAAAACACGAGACTAATTACTTGTAGAATTAAGTAGAAATTTTCTAGCATAAGGGTGCTTCCTCTTCTCCTCCACCCAATGGCTCTATTTATACCGTGAAAATTTGGTTGGATTAGTTATGCATGGGGAATAGAAGGTTAATAACCTAGAAAACCCATGAAAATTTCCCAAAAAGGCACATTTTGAGTGCATACATGACTTGCTAAAGGGAAACAAGCATATATAAAGTTGCATATGCTAGTTGTCAGATCAAGAGTAGCTTATGGATTG